>JABSTR010000442.1:0-77366 GCA_013339765.2 Haemaphysalis longicornis | reverse complement strand
CAGCAGTAAGGAAAGGCTCCGATAGAGGACACGTGAGCATTGTGAGTCCGGGAAATTAATTGCCTTGAGAAAACCTACACAGTGTTTATCGTAAAGCGAAGCAAGCAAAAAGCCGCACAGCGCCGGGAGAACACCATCGTCGCACTATGGCATTTGCGAAAATGTGAGGATATACGCGGAGAATATTTTGAGCGGGTATCATCTTGATGAACCCTTCATTATTGTCTACGACTAGAACAGACTTTCATGGGCGCAACCATCCAGAAGCTAACAAAACTTCTGCCAGAGGCGATCAGCAAATTTTATTGTGGGTTCTACTGTAGGGCGCATATGCATAGCAAGGCTAATAAAAGTCATCGAAAGTTTTGTTCGCGGAGAGCTTCCGAGACTGGTCCGCACTTGTCTGGTACCCAGGAGAGCGCGCACGGGGTTGAAGCTCAGAAGGTTTATCGTCGTAGCTCACAGACACCATAAGTTCCTCCTCGTATTCCCCGCCCAGAGGCACGGACAGTGGTAGATCGGTGTTACCCTGTTGAAGTTCTTCCGCATCGAGCTGCTTCCCAGCGTCAAGGGAGTACAATTTTATCGTATCGACGCCGGTCGTGTTGAGGGCGGTCACGTTGGCGTCGGGTGTAGCCGAGGAGGGACGTCGGCCGCGCTCAGTGATGTCGGGTGTAGTCCGGGAGGAACGTCGGCCGCGCCCGATGATCTTGGTGATGAGCACGGCGAGAAGAACGAGGATTATAACACCGCCTAAAGCTATCATGACCTTCCAGAAGCAGATATGGCGCCTTTTCGCTTGAGCCTCCTCCAGATACTCATTTTCAAGACGCTCACCGTCCTCCACCATCTTGTCATACAGTCGCTGCACGCTTGCCATGGTGTCGTGGGCAGGTAGCACCACCTGTTTCTGCGGCCTTGTGGGAACCATCGTCGCTCGTCCGGTGGGGAAGAACGCCTGCTTGGGACTACGTTGACGCTGTGACTGTCGTTGCTGTTGTCTTCTTCACTTCGTGGTTTCAATGCACGTGGGGCAATTGACCAAGAAAACCGAGGTTTGAGGTACTAATGTAGACGTATCAACCCTAATGAAGCAACGAGTGCATTGTGACACGTGATACTTGGCAAAAAAAGATCGCCGACAGAGGTTAGAAAAAGAAATATGCAATATTTTTGTACAGGCATATTTGTACACCAGAGGAGTAGATTACAAGGTAAGCGTATGGTCCCAGGAACATACGTGTGAAAGGCTACATCCGCCTCGTAGAAAATTCCGTGATTGTGGCCTAAAACAACAGCACGAGCGGACTGAAAAGACTGTTTCTATAGGTAGTTAAATAGCAGTGGTAAGATAGCCTCGCATAAAAAAGGAAAACATTAAAATGCAAGAAAAAAGGAACCTATGTTTTCATATTCACAAAATCGAGCACGAAGAACGGAGGCCCGCAGCAATTCGACCAGTTTTGTTTAACTCAATAGCTAGCGTGGGGATGTTCACACTTTATGGTGGTTGGACCTCGCGTTGCCTATTTTCAGAACTGACGCTTCTAAACTGAGATGACGCCGCTGATGTAGAATCAGTAGGCAGCCGCACGTGAAGCGCGATGAAAAAAGCGCTATAACTGCAATACAAAGAAGGTAAAACTGGGGCCGAGGTAAGAAGTGGACAAACAGTAAACCTGGGAGTAGTTCCACCAATGTCCCATGTCTTTTCGCCAGCATGTTCTTCCTCGCAGATGATGTCACATCATAGATCATCCTTTTGAACACTTCCGATCTAACGGGTGTATTTTGCCTGTCGCTCACAGTACCCGGGTGTTTTGGACGAAAAAAATTGAGAAAATTCAATTTGAGAAAACTACTGACCGCATCCCCCGCACTCTTTCCTTTCGTCTCCCTCTTCCGGGCCCTGGGCCCTCCTGGTGTTAACAAAGGACTTTTATTTACTTCTCGCCAGTCAGTTCAATGAACTTTGGTTGGGCCGGAGCTTTATTCCATCGGGCAAACATTGGGACTAGCGTTTCCCTTCCGCGTAATCGTAGGCATCTTACTGTCTGCGTAACACACCAACCCAAACCGTCGACCACGGAGTGCGCCAGCACTGGTCACATTGACTTGGGAGCTACTACGTTTAAATCTTCCCCAGTACAACGGGCATGTCATGTCACCGGTGAGGATATGAAGCCGAGTTGAGCGTACACGCACCACCACCCCACATTCTCTGTCCCGCCCGTGGCGCGAAAACCGGCAACCGGTGATGTGTGCGTGCTTAGACCTGGAAGAAACAGACGAAAATATCGCTCCGAACCCCCTTCAAACTGAAGAAGGATTATTTCTGACAATGGCGTTGCAAGCGGCAAGTTGTCGTTCGTCAGTGAGGGATTCCCAGGTAACCGACGAGGTTCAACTAGAGGTAGCAACGGGTGCGGCTTCACATTCTGCTTCAGCGGATTTCTATTGTTATCGCACCCATTCGCGCTTCTGTGCGCGCCGAACGTCTTTCAGTCTCCACTCTTTCCTTCGGTGCCAAACTACATGCGTCCGTCCCGTTGCGAGTTAATAGTGCAACTGCTCATAACGGCGCCAGCGTTATATTCGAGTGATTGCGTAATTGTTGGAAGATGCGTACGCGTTTGCGAGTCTGAGCGGGAAAGGGATTATGAGAAAACCGGCTTCACCGGAAGGAAAACGGGAGCGCTATACATATAAGGGTTGCCTGTAAAAAGTCGACGGATTAGTTCAGACTGGGGTATGTTTAAGGTGTTGTTCATTTTGGGTTTACGTTGTGTAATTTTAATGATTGAAGGGGCTCACGTGGAAGCTCTGAAAAGGTACACCAGGCTGCGAGGTTATATTTATTTATTTATTTTACTTATTTATTTTTGTTTATTTATTTGTTTATTTTAAACACGGGCAGTCCGTTTTAAAGACCAAAGAAGGTGGCCTACATGACTTTATAGGTACAATAACAGTAAAACTAATTCTGTAGGTAAAATAACAGTGGTGTTCAAGCATTCTCTAGCTGATCAATATGAAACATGCAGGTTTTTGTTACACAGCTAGGTGTTCAATGATGAAAAGAAAAAGAAAGTGCACGAGTCATGTTTCAACACAATTATGATATAGCAGCAAAAAATGTTTCACATGTGTGAGTTGAGTGTTTTGAATAAATCGAAGAAGCAAAGATCGAGCAGGCGTGTGCAGCTAGTTATACAAAGTTGGATGTTAAAGAGAAATGAAATAAAGAAGTATTGTTAAAGATGCATGAATAAACAGTCAAATTCCTTGCAAAAGCATATTATGCCACCAGCTATGCAGGCATATAAATAAATCAGGTGCTGTACAATGTACAGAATTATGCAGAGTAACTTTCCGAACTCTGGGTTGTGTCCAACTATTCCGTAATTTTGATTTCGAGCTTTCAAACTGTGTGCTGTTTTTGTGTGAGGTGCTGATATTCGCGATTGTCGATAAGAATTCTGATAATGATTCCAATGACAGGTTTAAGCGGTTCCACTCCTGAAACGCGAGTGGAAAAGGAAACAAGTGAGGATACGTTAAAACAGCCTTTTAAAACGCAAGCTTTCTTATTAGTACCGGTGGTGTACAGCCAACAAAACTAATGCATTTCCCCATAGACCGGTTGGTCGACCGAAAAGCTCTGATAAGATCTCTGAAGACCCGACGCGTGTATGAAACCGGGCTTCCATTCTGTCAAGACGGATATACTTGAAAATCGTGACTAAGGGCTCTGGATAAGGCAATGCGGGAATTTCTTATAAAGAAGGTGTACAGTAGTGTACTTTTTTCCCATAAACCGCGTATCAGTATCCACATGGATCGATCGCACGTGCGTCTTTGAAGATTTCACGATCGAGCGGACGTACTTTCACGGAACGTTGCACGCACTTTCAGCTTGGACGCTTCTCCTAACGGTTTAAAGGAAGGAATGGTAATTTTATAGGACGGCGGAATGACCTGGAAACAGACTGTGCGCGATAGGGACGCACTTCTAGGTTTCACGTTTCTCCGAACTTTTTTTGGAAGCGGTGGTAAATATATACCTATGGGGAATGACCTGAAAAAATACCCTGCCAATAGAGATGCACTTTTGGCTGTCGCGCCTGTCTTAACTTTTTTCTTGTTAGAGATGGTAATTTTATACGTAGGGGGAATGACCTCAAAGCAAACTCCGACTGATATAGATTGCTTTTTCGCTCTAGCAGCACCGTTTGTTTCCAAAATGTTGTAATAAGTTCAGTCCCTGAAGAAAGAAGAAGAAAACGTGGCGCAAACTAGTCGTGACGAAGAAAACAAGGTAAGACAGATACAGGCGCCTGTATCAGTCTTACCTTGCTTTCTGTGTCCACGTCTAGTTAGCGCCACGTTTTCTTCTTTCTTTAAGTATGTACCAACTAGCTAAGTATGTACCGAGTATGTACCAAGTATGTATGTACCAAGTATGTACCAACTCGGTAATTCAGTCCCTGCTTTGCATAGGTGACTTGGATCGTTTCCCTTTTTTTCCTCATACTACTCCTCGCTGTTCTGGTTTGGTGTCATGAACTAATAGAATCCACGATTTGCTTTGTGCTTTTCACATATTACCTTAATCGCTTCAGGCTGTAAGCAAGTAAATATTGTTGAATAAGGCGGACTTAGCCTTGCATAGCTAGCCGCAATTGCTCCGCCTAATCGTCCCCAATACCATATCAAAACTCTCAAATCATCACATCTCACTTAGTTCTAAAATAACCGACACACAATGTCTGTGTGTCCCCATGCGTTGTATACTGTATATCCCATGCTGTGTACCCCATGCATTGCATATGCATGAGTATACATCCTGCTAATGCATATAGAAAACGGCATCAGCGCAGTTTCTAGTGAACGGTTGGTGAAATACAGTAGTTCAATAAATTAACTACAGCGTAATGAATCACGGAATCAATTATTTATGATACGTAGACCAGTCACTTCTATCGATAGCTAATCTCAATAATTAAACAGCGAGTTGAATGTATCTTTAAGGGATACTTCAGATTTTGCTAGTATTCAACACAGTATTCAAACAGCATTCAACCCCAGTGTGCAAACGTTGCCAGTATTAAACATGTTTATAAGCGTATCATTGCACAACCTGATAAAAGAGTAAGCCCTCATCTTCGTTCCAAAACAACTGTCTGCTTCACACATCAACACGTCTGGCATCACCTCTCAAGTGTAAGCAGTGAAACCTCGAAGTTTGCCTCATCCCTCAAGGTGACACGAGGCACAATCACGGGTTCCTGCAGCAGGAAAATAACTGAATTCTACGATTTTTTTAGTTCCATTCACCTTTATTTTTTAACACCTCTGCGGGATTGTAGTCCTTCAATCATTTTTGCGGTTGTTCTGGGGGATCACTGAGCAAAAAAGTCTGTACCCTATACACCTCCAATTGTTCAATTATTCTCATTAAATTGTAAACCTGCGTTTTCGAACGTGGCACAAAATGCCCAAAGAAAATCAAATTTGGTTATCCTCTGCGTTTCTTTCTTGTCTGGGCGTACAAGTTTGCTTGCTTCTTCTGCATCTGATCCCGCTTCATCAACCTGGCTGTTTTTCACCCTTATTAAAGCGAAGCTGTCTATTCTTCAGTGATGCTGTGGACACCAAAGCAAAGCGCCCTGCAGGAAAGCCCACTTTACGTACTAGTTTTCACAACACCATGATGGAGATAAACGAATCTTTCTTCAATGTTCCACTGATGGCACTGTCCCCTGTTAAGACGCTGTTAAGACCAGGGAACGCCAACTTCCACACCAGGTTTCCTCAAAGACACATGAAGCGCCTCGGGGAAAAAACGCTTCCCGGGGTCGGAATTGAACCTAGGTGCCTCGCGGTATGAAGCCGACGTATATGCGATTATGGCATTCCGACAGGTCAGAGAACTTTGGAGTTCCGACTTTTGCTTTGCGTCAGGGAACATAGAAGAGAGCATCGCGTTTTAACCTTCTTTCTTTTTAGAAGGGGGCATTGATTTTTTGCGAAAATACAGATTCTGATTTCCAACCAACGTCAAAAACATTTAAGCCGATATTATCAGATGAAGCTCCAGGTGTATGCACGACGCAACCTCTTTCTTCCCGAACAACCAAAGAACTTGACGAGCAGTTCTTTTGTACCGCTCGGTGACCGTGATAGCATAACTGTATAATTTATTTTCTTACAATGCGGACGGAAGCGTTCAAATTACTGCCCTTGTTACTATTGCAAGTTTAAGCTCTCAGTAACGGCCGGCTTCCTCTGGCTGAGACGCAAACGATAATCGTTCACGTAATCCTGCTTCACACAACACTCGAAGAAGAAAAGGCAGTGAAAAAAGGAGATCGCTTTTCCCACCTTTTCGGAGCGCTTGAATTGCCTCCACACCAAACAAAAAGGTTTTAAGCCAAACAGACTGCGACCTGGATGCGAATCTAAAGTGCCCTCATCATTTGCAAAATTGCACAGACAGCTTGGAAGCGTCTTGCACAGACGCTATCGATGCATTTCTCTCTGGTACACCGCGTGGCTATCAATCATTGCATGAAAACACGCCTCGGTGACATTAATCGCCATGGCAGGAGGCAATTCCGCAAGAAGTTTTTAGAGAGGATAGTCTTTCTTGGGGTTCTTACACCCGAAATATTTTTCCTGTTTCTGTCTGCCTGCCTGCACCGCGCATCAGCCGGTTGGCTAAAGGTTACAGGAATTTTTGAACGAGAAATCCACATATGCAAAACCTTTCCAAACCACTGCATTGGCTACCATATTTCATACTTGTCAAAAATGTTGAGCACAAAAAAAAAAACATTCCATATATTTGAGACAAACCTATAAACTGTACTACCAGTTTTCGTTCAATTAAATATTTATATGCCGTTCATATTCCAAATACCAATAAAAATACGCTGAAAAGAATATTTCTACTCAGAAATACAGAAAGAGCTTGCGCCCAGGCTAGGACCTATCGAAGCCCTTTCAATCAAACAGCAACGAAAGTTTCCAACAAAGAGCGCGTGTCATTGCGACTTCAGCCAAATTTAAGTGCTTTTATCAAACTTACGCAGTGTTTATCTCATAACAGCGGAGCAAGGTGCGATACGAAGAGCATTAGAAGTAAGTAGGAGCGAAAAGAGGGGCATTAGCGTGTCTGCGCCGGGAGGAGACCATCGTCTCAATATATTTGCAAAAATGTGAGAATACGCACGGCCAATATTTTACAGAAGATATGATCTTGACGAACCCTTTTTTAAGTGTCTGCGATTAGCATAGACTATTCAAGAAACCAACGCAACAAACTCTGCAAGAACCAATATTCCAATTTTTTCCCATGGATTCAATTGTACGGCCTCTCTGCCTTCCAAGGCTAATCAAACTTGTCCAAGGTTTTGTTGGCGGGCGGCTTTCCAGAAGGGTCCGCACTTGCCTGATACCCTGTAGTGCGCGCACGGGCTTGAGGCTCAGCGGGATCCACGTCGTTGCTCGCTGATGTCATAAGTTCCTCCTCGTATTCACCGCCCAGAGGCACGGACAGTGGTAGATCGGTGCTACCCTTTGGAAGTTCTTCTGCACCGAGCTTCTTCCGGGCGTCATGGAAGTAAAATTTTCTCGTATCGATGACGGTCGTGTTTAGGACGGTCACGTTAGCGTCGGGTGTAGTCGTGGAGTGACGTCGGCCGCGCCCGGAGATCTTGGTGATGATCGCGGCGAGAAGAACGAGGATTATAACCGCGGAAAAAGCAATTAAGACCTTCATGACGCAGACATCGCGCCTCTGTGCTCGAGCCTTCTCCAGATACTCCTTATCAAGACACTTATCCTCGTCGACCATCTGGTCATAGCGTCGCTGGACGCTTGCCATGGTGTCGTGAGCGGGCGGCACCGCTTCTTTCGTCGGGCTGGGGGAAACCATCGTCTTTGGTTCGGTGGGGAGAGAACGTTTGCTTGGGTGGTCGTCGTACTACGCCGACGCTGTTACCGTTGTTGTTGTTGTCTTCTTCAGCTCGTGGATTCAATGCACGTGGGGTTATTGGCTAAGAAAAGCGAGGTTTGAGAGGCTAATGGAGACGTTTCAATCCTAATGTTAAAACGAGTGCATAATAACACGCGATACTTGGAAAAAAAACCTTCCGTGACACAGGTTAGAAAAACATCAATGCAAACATTTTGGTACAGGCATATATGTACACTAGAGAAGTGGCTATCGGGATAAGCGCATGGCCTCAAAAACATACGCGTGAAGGGCTGCTGCCACGCATCTGGGAGATAATCCTGTGATTGTGGCCTCAAACGACCGCACGAGTGGCATGATAAGACTGTGTGTATAAGTAGTTATTTTAGAGCGGAATGCTAGCCTCGTCTCAAAGAGATAATCGTTGGAGATGCAAGAAAACTTTACCTATCTTTTAGTATGCACAACAAAAGAGAGCACGAAGAGCAGTGGTAGGCAGCATTACGACAGTTTTGTTTAACCCAATGGGTAGCGTGGAGATATTCACACTTTAGGGTGGTTGGACGTCGCATTGCCTGTATTTAGAACTGACACTTCGAAAGTGCGGTGACGCTGTCAATGTAGAATCAGTGGTCAGCCGCGCGGGAAGCCCGATGAAACAAAGCGTTAGAACTTCAACCCATATTTTTAGGAGTCATGTATCTATCCCCAAGCCATCAACACACTGCGACCCATACAGAAGCTGCCCTCCATCTACATCTTGTGGACACTAGGCCACGCCAACCTATCAAGGAATGAGGCGCGCGCACGCCGCAGCAAAAGAATTAACTATCAGGGCATTCCCAGAAGCCACAGAAGGCCAACCGGAACCCTTCAACGACCCCCCAATCCCACATCGTTGCAGTGACATACCACTACCGACGATATCGTCTCTTCTACCCCTTGCCTCATCCAACTCTCAACAGAAACGACCCACGGCTTTGGCGATGACTACACATCCAGACATGCCACAACAGAAAAATTCTACACAACGTATTACAAACCCTGTACCTCTACCAATGTCCATCCTATAAAACCCCAACACCACATACCCACATAGTAGGGGCTTTCCACTGCTATCCAAACCCTATCCCTTCCCCTTCCTTCTAGTAGTGGGAGTGCGAGCTGACAAGCTGTCCGCTACAGACGAACGTTAACCTTGGGTCTTGGACAAGAACGGCTGCCACGACTCGCGGCACCACGTACTAGGTAATCCACTCACAACAGCATTTCCCACTCCAACATACTTTTCTTTCCCCGTCCTTTTCTTCCTGAAAGAAATGCCATGAACCCCGCCAATTCGTAACCTAAAGTTTTGTAATTTCGTCCATCCCATCTCTGGATACACCTCTTCTGCAAGACTGTTTTGCATTCACAAATAAAAACTTTGTACATATACCATGAGCTTTGTTTTGTTGCCATGAACTCAAGTATAATCAAATAAGAAGTAAAACTGGGCCGAGGTAAGAAGTGGACCTACAGTAAACCCGGGAGAAACGTTTACACCAATGTCCCATCCCTTTTCGCAAGCATGTTCCTCTTTACAGGGGATTTCACATACATCATTTATAATCAGCACTTCCGCTCTAACGCCTTAGTCTTTTGCCCAGATCGCTACTGTTCCTGCGGAGTGATACAGCGAAAGAAATTCGAGAAATTCCAATGCCCTCCGACTAATATAAAAGCAGGATGACCAGTGAACCTGAGCGCAGCATCAGGAGTGCAACGAAATGAAACACGTTGCTTTGTAATTTGCAAATAACAATACGTATGCTCCGGTTACCAATCACTCCTCCCAAATCTGCTGAACGCCCGTACCCAATCCAAGGCAGATACACCCCACTACACTAAACGAACCCAATTTTCTCGTTGCACTTGGGAGCTTTACTCTCAGAATTGCCTCGCAAAGGTAATTTTGGCCGGGTCTACAACCCTATCTGTGCACTCAGGAACTCGTTATTCCTATTAGGTTGTTCAAGCGACTACTGACCGCATGTCGCTCCCTCTTTTCCTTCGTCTCCCCTCTTCCGGGCCCCAGGCACTCCTGGTGTTAATAAAGGACTTTTATTTACTTCTCGCCAGTCAGTTCAATGAAACTTGGTTGGGCTGGAGCTTTATTCCACCGGGCAAACATTGGGATTAGCGTGTCCTCCTCCGTCGTAATCGTAGGCATCGTACTGTCTGCGTAACCCACCAACCCAAACCGTCGACACGGAGCGCGCCCGAACTTGGTCACATTGACGCCGGAGCTACTACGTTTAAATCTTCCACCAGCACAACGTGCGAATGTCACCGGTGAGGACATGAAGCCGAGCTGCGCGTACATACCCCCCTCACCGCTTCGTCTACCCCGCCAATGGTGGCATAAGCTGGCAATCGGTGCACGTGAGTGCTCAGACCTGGAAGCCAAAGGCGAAAATATTGCTCCGAAAGCCCTTCAAGCTGAACAAAGAATATTTGTCACGACGGCGTTCCAATCGGCAAGTTCCTGTTCGTCCGGGAGGGATTCGCAGGTACCCGACGAGGTTAAACTTGAGGTGGCAACGGTGGCGGCTGCCCATTCTGCGTCAGCGGATTTCTATTGTTTTCGCACCCATTCGCGCTTCTGTGCGCACCGACAAGTCCTTCAATGTCCACTCTTTTCCTCCGGCGGGCAAAATACATGAGTCCGTCCCATTCGAGTTAATAGGGCAACTGCTGATAGCGGCGCCAGCGTGATATTCGAGTGATTGCGTAATTTGTGGAAGATGCGTACGCGTTGGCGAAGGTGAGCGGGAAAGCATTATGAGTAAACCAGCTTCACCGAAAGGAAAACGGGAGCGCTATACATATAAAGGTTCTCTGCAAAAAGTCGACGGAGTAGTTCATATTCGGCTACGCTTAGGGTGTTTTTAAGTTTGGTTTAGGTTTTGTATGGTTGATTATTTAGAGTGCTCACGCAGGAGCCCTGAAGAGGTACACCAGGCTGCGAGGTTAGATTTATTTATTTATTTATAGTTTTTATTTATTTATTTATTTATTTATTTATTTATTTATTTATTTATTTATTTTTATTTATTTATTTATTTTAAATGCTGCCACTACATTTTAGAGACCAGAGAAGGTGGCCTACATGACTTTATAGGGACAATAACAGTAAAAATAATTCGGTAGGTAAAATAACAGTGGTGTTCAAGCATTCTCTAGCTGATCGATATAAAACATGCAGGTTTTCTTTACACAGCTAGGTGTTCAATGACGAAAAGAAAATGAAAGTGCACGACGCATGTTTCAACACAACTATGATATAGCAGCACAAAAATGTTTTCACATATGTGAGTGGAGTGTTCAGAATAAATCCAAGAAGCAAGATCAAGCAGGCGTGCCCAGCTAGTTATACGAAGTTGGATGTTAAAGAGAAATAAAATAATAAGTATTTGTTAAAGAAGCATTAATAAACAGTCAAATACCTTGCAAAATCATATTGTGCAGATCAGGGGCTGTACAGTGTGCAGAATGATGCAGCGTAACTTCCGAACTATGCGTTGTGTCCACCTCTCCGTAAGTTTGATTTCGAGCTTTCTAACTGCGTGGTGTTTTCCGTGTTAGGCACTGATATTCGCGATTCTCGATAAGAATTGGATAATGATTCCAATGAGAGCTTAAGGCGGTTACACTCCTGAAAAGCGAGCGGGAAATGAAACAAGTCAGGATACGTGGACACAGCATTTTCAAACGCACGCTTTTTTCGTGAAACCGGTGGAGTACTCTCCACAAAACTAATGCATTTCCCCATAGACGGGTTGGTCGACCGAAGAGCTCTGATAAGATCTTTGAAGACCCGGCGCGGCCTATAAAACCGGGATTCCATTCTTTCAAGACGGTTACTTGAAAATCGAGGGTAATGGTTCTGGATAAGACAATGCAGGAATCGGTCATAAAGAGGAGCACAGCAGTATAGTTTTTTTCCCATAAATCACGTATCAGTATACATTTAGATCGTTCGCACATGCGTTCGCACATGCGTCTTTGAACATTTGACGATCGATTGGACGTACTTTCAGGGAACGTTGCACGCACTCTTAGCTTTCGCGCTTATCTCAGCTTTTTTAAAGAAGTTATGGTAAATTTATAGGTAGGGGGAATGACCTGAAAAAAGACTGCCCGATAGGGACGCACTTCTAGCTTTCGCGCTTCCCTAAACTTTTTTTTAGGAAGTGGTGGTAGGTAGGGGGAATGGCCTCAAATATGACTCTTCCAATAGGGATGCACTTTTACTTTAGCGCTTGTTTTAACTTTTTTGGGGGGAAGGGATGGTAATTTTACAGCTTGGGGGAATGAGATGAAAACAGACTGCCCGATTATGACGCACTTTTAGCTTTCCCGCTTTAGCTTTGCCGAAGTGGTCAGCATTGCGACCACTTCGCCATTATCTAAAACTTATCACAGGTAAATTGAGAATGGAGGCTAATGGAAGTAACATCGCAATGCCGAGACTCACAATCGGGCACTTTGGAAGTACGCTCGCGCTGGAGATGCGGATTCAATAGTCAGCCTCGCATGAAGCACAATGAAAAAAGAGTGTTTTCTACATGAACACATAATTTAGCGTGGTAATTTAGGGCAAGCGTGGTAGAGGGCTGCATATAGTTAGATGGGCAGATGAGATCAAGAAGTTTGCCGGGGATATAAACTGGTCGCAGTTAGCACAGGACCTGGATAATTAGAGATCCATGGGAGAGGCTTTGCCCATGCAGTGGGCGTAGATAGCTGATATGACGATGATGATGTCGAAAAAAACTTTCCACTGAAATTGGCCGCTCTGATAGCTGTCCAATGAAGCCAGAGTTTTTATTTCTATCATCATCATCAACGACAGCCTATTTAGGCCCACTGCAGGACGAAGGCCTCACCATTGACCTCCACCCTTCGAAGCGAGCCCTGGGCATAACTATTGCTTTATCCAAACTATGTAAGAGAATTCGCGTAAAGACGAGTAACATTAAGCGGCCGAGTTTCATCTATATGCTATTCATAATTACGTATATTTCGCAATAGTGTTGTAAACCTGATGGAATTCTGAGCTGTCAATACATGAAACTGTCCTTGTTTTAGAGGAACCTGGGTGTTCTTGTCCCCTAGGGAAAAACTCCAGTCCTTCCAAGTTTCATTAAGCAAATTAGGAAATATGCTTGATTGCAAATTACCAAGAAACATGTTTTGTTTTGTGAACACCTTTGACTGCGCCCCGTTAACGCATATTTTTTTATATGCGCCATTTTGCCACAGGGCATAGGTAACAGGAAAACAATGAACAAAACAGGACAGGGGTACGACACAGAACGAAAGCAAAAAAAAAAAAGAAAGACACACAATGTGAGGTGGGCGCACTACAGAAAACTATATATAGAGTCCAGTTTCGGAAATGAATTCCAACGCATATCTTTGCTCGAGCTTCACTTCTCATCCTTGATCATTTTTTTTACATTACCTTAAAACGAATTGAGAAACCGAATGCGGTTTGTTCCGTTTAAGCGTTTGATTCCGTTATCACTGGAAAATTTTGTGGCAAGAAAAAATACATATGTGCCTTTTTGTGTTCTCTGTGTTGTCTGCTCGACCGGGAGTTAATAAACGCGAATGAAATAATTTCTTCAAAAACCACCGCACGAGTGAATTTCTGCAAGCTTTCTCTGTCAGCAGGCGCTTATTTCCCCCCGCCTTAGGCAGGCAAGGAGTCGCCTGACACCCTCTTGACACTTTCAAGCCTGTCACAACGCGGCTTTTACTTCGATTTTCACTTGAACATCGGAAGAATTGATCATTCAACTGTGCTATTATTGTTGTTGCTTTTCGTTCCCGTGTGCGTTAAAATGGTAATTGAAAGATACGAGCGATAATCACTTAAGGCCGTTTCTTCCGCAATCGTGATCGTCTGCAACCCATTTGCAGACGATCACGCGGGTGCGTACGGTATGTTATTTTGCCACATGAACTTCGGTTGAGTTATACGAATCCATTCGGGTTTCATTTGGCCTTTTTCTTTGTTTTTCATTCGTGTACTTGTTAAATTCTAGATTGAAAGAAGCGAGCGATAATTACTTCAAATTGAACCGTTCGCAGACGATCATGGTTTCAGAGATCCCCGCGCGTATTTCAGTTTTTCTGCTCGAACTTCGGCCGATTGACGATTTCGTCCGTGCTTCGTTTAGTTTTTTTGTTGTTGTTGTTGTTGTTGTTGTTGTTTGCGTGTATGTTAAATAATTAATTGAAGGAACCGAACGATACTCACGTATACTTAAGCCGATCAATAGGGATCACGGTCGCAGAAGATTCGGGGGCGGGCGAGGAGGAATATCCAGGCTGCAGGCACCTAAGTTTTGTACTTGAACTTCGGCAGAATTAGATCCATTTTTGTTTCATTTCGCTTTTTTGTTTGTATATTCTTGTGTGTGCGTTAAATAATTGAAAGAATCGAGATAAATCGCTCGAACTGAAACCCATCGCAGACGATTTCGGCCGCGCACTATCCCGGTGCGCCTCTGACTTGACCAACTGCACGACCGCCAGGTAGGCATTCGTGCGGATATATTTCCCTGCAAACGTGAGAAATACGGTTCAGCTAGTCTTGACGAAATGGTGGCGACGGCATTCAGCAAACTTCCTGTTCACGGACTTGTGCTCGATGGTGGCGTCGGTTCCGAGCTCGAGAAGAAAGGTTTGATTTCGTCAGGCGATTCCCTCTGGAGTGCTCGTGTACTGCGCACCGGCTTTGCGGCGCTGGTGGATGTCCACAGGAGTACATAACCAGCGGCGCGGACGTCATCATCACCTGCAGTTTATCAGGCGAACGTCGACCAACCTTCAGAGGAGCATGGGTATCAGCGCTAGCGATGCAGAGAGCCTGATCGCGCGCAGCTGCGAAGCCGCCATGAGAGCCCGCGAAGAGAGCCGTAGACCTAGCGTGCTTGTGGCTGGCTCCGTTGGATCCTACGGCGCCGCACTGTCGGACTTCTCCGAGTACACCGGTGCGTACGCCGACGAAATGAGCGTCGAGGAGTTCGTGGACTGGCACCGACCCCGCGTTCGCTGTCCTCGTCGACGCCGGCGTCGACCTGCTCGCCTTCGAGACCATACCGGCGGCCCGAGAAGGTATGGCGCTGGTCCGTCTCATGCGCTGAGTTCCCCGGCACCAGTGCGTGGTGAGTTTTTACCACTTCGAGAGACGCACCCGACTGCACGGCCAAGGGGAGAATGCCTCGCCACGGTCATGAGCGCCTGCCACGCTGCTGACTCGTCTGGACAGATCTGCGCTGTCGGCGCCAACTGCCTGCCCTCCCGAATCGCTAGAGGCGATATTCGAGAAGACCGGGCCGTTGCCCATTCCCTTCGTCGCCTATCCGAACAGTGGCGAAGTGTACAGCACCGTCTCCGGCTGGATGCCCGGCCTGCAGTCCCGGAAGCCCACTTGCTGCGTACGTCTCCGACTGGATGAAGCTGAACGTCGGACTCATTGGGGGCTGCTGCAGGACCGGACCTGACGACATAAGGGACATCGCTGGGGTCATGAAGCGTGGTGACGTGGAGCCCTGAAGATCGTTCTATTTAAGGAGACTGCTCTTGAGCGTTGTGTCGTGCAATAGTCTGCTTTATAAACCCTGAGGTGGTAACCGCCGTTACCGAGAGTTCGCTGCTGTTGGAATCGCCTGTCCTAGCGCAGCAGGACAGTGACGTCCGACGTTGTCTTTACGAAGGAGTTTAGTTTGCCGGTTTCGCAGAATTCTTATTTGTGCTTTGCGCATTGCTGTTAGATTACCAAGTTTGCTCCGCCGTGTGCAGTTCTTGTACGTTCATGGCTCAATAAAAGTATTTCGTTGAAATCGTATAGAAATATATCAGGAGTACAATACAGTAACGTGATTATACAAGACAGAGGTGCCATGGTACGAAAATCTTAAGTACTTCAGGATTCAGTTAGAGCGGGTCGTTTGCTGTAATTTATTGGAGTGATGTAAGTGAGGCAGAACTTTGATTCGCCTCTTCCCTCGACCATAAGCCTATCTGGCACGAGGCAGAGCGCCGGTGTTAGTATAGTGGAGACAGGGCCGTACCCCAGCACGTAAGCAATACTTACTGTTGCTTTCAACAAAACTACCCCCTTCAGAAAATCCATACCCCCCCCCCCCCCCCCCCCCCCCCCGCCCAAAAAAAAAAAAAAATTCTGGCTACGGCCCTGAGTGGAGACTATACGGTTATGCATGGGACAATCGTGGCAGAGGGAAATGCGACGCAAGACAACTGAGGGCGTTGACGGGCGCAGTACGGAAAGCTGATGTTCAAAAGACGCCATATATGTTGCGCTGCAACCATGAGGCAACGGGCGCCAGCTTCAAGGTCAACATCAAAACAGGGCTCAAGCATACTCAGGGGGACGGGGAGTGCAGGAATAACATCGAAAAGAGACGGAGGAGAACACCCGTCTTTATGGCCGGCGGAGCCCGACCACGTGACTGGTTCTAAGCCCCGCCCCCCGGCGCGGACGCACCGCGCTGAAAATGCGGACCTCTTTTCTCGCGCGCGTTCTTGTTTTCGAGCAAGGGCGGAGAGCTACCCACGGCGGCGGGATCGTCGTCGCCTCCCGATGGCCTGTTACGGGGCGGCGGCGGGAAAAATTTCAAATATACACCATCTTCCCGCGAGGGGAACCATGGGGTAAGTGATGCGACGCTCGGGGGTTGCCGTTGCGTTTCCGTTAATGTTAGCGTGTGGATTGCTGTTGTTGTGTTGTCCTATTTACGCAGCATGTTCCCCCGATGCGTCGCATTCTACCGCATGGTTCCTCTCGCGGGAAGATGATGTAAATTTTACGGTTTGCGCCGACCATCGCGATATCAGGCCTGTTTAGTCTCCATTTCAAATCATCGGCGGTCACCGGAGGAGTCATCGGAGGAGCCCGGCGGAACGACTGAGCGGAGCGGCGCAGTTACCGCGTTATATATGTACGGTGAGGGGAATAAGAGAGAGCAGCGCAGAGCAGCGCATGCGATGTGTAACCCGCACCCAAGCACAGCTGGGCACGGCGACGGAGCGAGCGCAGCCCGAGCGCTAACACGCAGATGGCGCGGCGAGGAGAATGGGGGAGGGATGCGGACGCCGCCGGACTACGCGAAGGGACGAGGCGGGTTGAAAGAGATGCGTTTTGCATCTAAACATTTCAAACAATTTTTAAAGCTGGAATTCAAAATATTGCATGTCCTTCATCGATAAGCATGATCGACCTGGTTCGGTAGTTTTTCTTAATGTCAACTGCTACATAACGAACCACAAACTTAAAGTAAAAAAAATTGTACATTGTTGCTATCATTTGTGACCACACAGATGGTTGAAAAAATTCAATTCGAAAGAGATGCGTTGCATCTAAACATTTCAAACAATTTTTAAAGCTGGCACTGGTTCGGTAGTTTTCTTAATGTCAAGCTACATACTCTGTTGCTAACATTTGTGCCAGAGAGAATATAACTTTGAAAAGTAGTCACAGCTCCCCAGTTAGCCAGTGAAAGGGGAAAAAATGGCAGCGGCTTAGCTCGGCCAGACCAAGCGAACGTAGCCGAAGCAAATTTTTCCAACCGAACAATACGGCTAGTCGGACGTTCCGTACAGCGAGCACTCACTCCCGTCATTTCGTCTTCTTCCGAAGCCTTCATGAATGTCGAAGACGAAGCGTCGATTGCCACCTCTACAGCTCGTTGCTGTCGTCTTGCTGCATCCTTCTCCGGACGCTTAGCTCACCGCAGTTCCCGTTCTTCACTCGTTTCAGCCTGCCGCTTTGCACGCTCGTACTTATGCTTCCATTTTAACTCGTTAGCAAGACAAGCGACGTCTGCAGGATGGTCCAACTAAAGCAACCTCTTTAGGTCTGACGCAGCTTGCCGTTTTCACCTCTGCGGCCACGCAGACAACACAAGTTCGGCACAGATGGACCAGCGTCCTCACTGCCTTCTTCACGCCATGGCTGTACTGGCCCTCTTCCATTACGCCCTCCTCCTACCCTCCTTCCTACCATGGCGGCGTGAAGGGGGGGCGCCAAGTCACGTCTTATCACTTCAAGGTCAAAACGCTCACGCACGGCGAAACTTGGACTAGACCAATATTGCTTTCGCAATAAAATTCGCCACGGATTCTCCGTGGTTAAGGCGTTGCGCCCCTGATCCTAAAGTGACAGGTTTAATGCCAGCCGCGGTAGCCATTTTCTGATGGAAGCAAAAAGCGAAGACAGCCAGAGATTTCGACGCAGGCTAAAGATTCCCTAAATGTCTACATCTACAGCTGTCCAACATGCCGTGCCTTCCAGTCAAACTATAGCTTCGGCCCAAAAAGCATCTGAAATTTGAGTCTGTCAGATTTGACAAGTTGATTCTTTACTCGTCACTGATTAATAGCATGCCAGTGCCATCGCATACTCCGCTGTGACCTGAAAGTTGGTGTTCCTGGTTGTGATTGGTGCCCGCATAAACGGTGGCATTGACTCAGTGTTGACCAACACTCGCTGTTCTGATGTGTTGCAGCAGTAATTTTGTTCACTCACAGAAGATTTTTTCACGACCAAATAATTGAATTTCAATTGATTGATTGTAGGGTTTAATGTGCCAACACAACACAGGCGATGAGGCACACCGGAGTGGAGGGATTGGGATTTGATTTCGACCCCCTGGGGATCTTCAACGTGCACCGAAATCTTGTTACAAGCGTTTTTGCTTTTCGCCTCCATCCGAAAAGCGACCTCCGTGGCCGGGAATCAAACCCGCGACCTCGTGCTCAGCAGCGCTACGCCTCAGCCGCCGAGCCACCGCGGCGGGTAAATAATTGAACTAAAAACACGCCTAATGCGACCGATACTATTTCTTACCTAAATTCGAAAAAATGAAATTGGGAAATATTTTTGAATTAACAATTTTCTATCACCCACACATCAACACCTGGCAAAAATGCAAGAACAAACATCCGTGAAAGTAACGTCCTAACGCTTTGTAATGTTACCCCAACACGTCCATCACAGAGGGTTGGAAGGCACAAAGAATGCTGAAAAACAAAAGGGGCCACGTGGGTTTAATTAAGGCAGCTTTCAGTGTTGCAGGAAGGCGTTGCTGCTGGGAATGCCTGCAGTTATCATTCTTTTTGAAGGGCTGCTGGGACAAGTCTTGCCAGTGTCGTCGCGTTGGGTCGTACAGCCACGCCTCTCCGTGAGGCAATAGATAAGTACTTCTGGGAGTTTCTTAGTTTTTTCTTCTTTGAATGGCTCACTAGGCTGGCCTCAGCCTTCATTTGAAGGCGTTTACTAGGTCCCCAAGTTTCTGCCACTTAAAGGGGCCGTGCAGACAAAATACAAGTTTGTTTTATTCGAAAGGTTTCGTGTTTTATAGTGCCCCCAGCGCTTGTGCGGCAGCAAACGATGAGAAATTAATCAATTTAGGTTAAAATTTTCATTCTCCCGCCCAAATCGTGTGTTTTCGTGACGTCTGCCATGAAGTCATGAGGGCGGGTATTCAAACGAACTTCCAGTGCATCATTAGGCTCTGCAGCCTTGCTTACCGTCAGTCCTCCCAGATGGCGCTACTATAGTCGCCTGTCTCGCTCCGTCTCATTATGCTCCTCTCCTTTCCAAAGCGGGACCGTGGCCAGTGCCGCTAAAAACGTGTACTCTCTCATGTCGCGTATGTCTCCCGTGTATGAGAACACCCGCATGTGATGGAAATGCACCATACCCGTTCACAACACGTTTCACGCGATTTGATAATCAAGCCAAAGGAAACGCCAATTGAACCCCCCGATGCGCCGCATCACATCAGGGTTCCCTCGCGGGAAGATGGGCGTAATTTTTTTTACTGTATTTGCACCTGGCTTGTTTTTGTTACGGTAGAAAGCAGTACCCTCGTGAAACATGGTGATTGCTCGACAAATATGGTCACGTAAGACAACGTCGCTGGCACCAATCGGCCAATGCCGTGTAAGACAACTCCAAAGCGCCGCAGTGCTGTGCAGCTAAAAAAAGCATAGTTGCGCCCTGTACCAAAAGCAGTATGCATCGGTATTTCTATGTCTACGTGTATTTTCGTGACTTTCATTGTTTGCCCCACCACTCTTACTGCTGCAAGATGAATATGCATTACATTTAAGCACAAATACCTCGTCGGGCAAACTTACAAGCCCTGCCTAATTTGCCTTTGCTTTTTCCGGCCTCCGCCAATCTCAGAGCAGTCTGGTACGACATCATAGGTTCTGTTGCAGGAAATGAGCTAGTGGGTCGCATGGCCATTCCCTTTTTTCCTAATTATGTAGCTTATTTGAGCGAATTGTGTGTTAAAAGTGGTGTCAGTACGATTCTAATGAGGCCATCTTTTGAATGAACCAAACTTATGTTTTGTCTGCATGGCCTCTTCAAGGAATCGCTGGAACTACGCACGAGTTCTGTACCTTCTCTTTTTACTGACAAAGGTAACCTACTGTTCTTCACTTCAAAGTACTTGCCAAATGCACCCCCATAGTCTCCTACGCCCGATTTCCTTCTCATGTTTAGATTGGCACGAACAACTTGTCCAAGGCTGTTAAATTCATCGAGCTCTTGACTATTTCACCACAGCCCAGGCCCAAGGTGACACTATGAGTACACCTAGCTAACATTTGCTTAGATGGATCTTTGTCAAAGCTAAGCTTTCCTGGTAGATCAATGTGTATGAGTGCATGTGTATCACACTGTACATAAACACTTGGACACATAATGATGTTCACTTACAGACTGGCCGAGAACTGACCTCTCATGATAGTCAGTCCCTGGTCTTCATACGGGAGATGGCGCATTCATCAGTGCATGTCAATTTGCACAGAAGAAACGAACCTTTATATCAGACTGGTCAAACTGAAACAGGATTACTTAGTAACCCAAACAATTTACTTTTTCCTAATGTATCACCGTTTAAAAGTAAAATGTTTGGATGCCCTGGTTGCCAATTCTTTTCTAGAGGTTAACTGTGATAACCAAAACACATTTTCGCAGTCCCTTCGAGTTCGTTCTTACAGAAGCCTACTGTATACAAATTGCTTCACGTACCTAATAAAGTGCAAACGATGCGGAAATTCTCACATTTCTATTTTACTTATTGTGACCTTCTTTCTCCAAACCTTGAGGATGCATCAAACGAAATGCACAGGTTTCAACCAGTAACCTTTATTTCACTTTTCTTAATAAAAAAAAATGTTCACGTCAGAGCAAAATTCGAATGTGTTTTGTACACGTCGAATTAAAAAAAAAGAAAGAAAGAAATCATCACTGAGCTTTCCACTGACGAGAGATAGAATCACGTTCCTGTACAAAAAGGTCCTTCCCCCCCTCTCACCGCCGACAGTAATGCAAAGCATGAGGCAACATAAACGCTACGAGAATTGATGCCGCAGAAACGGCGCGAGCCGACCAAAAAGACATTCGGCAAACTAGAGCTCTCTCACAAACACTCTGACCCTTCAAACCCAATTTCGGGCAGTGGAGTTGGACCTCTGACAGGGTGCCAACAAACCCAGCAATTCATTCGTTGCACAAACCCGTACACATTGCTTGACTCCCTTTTCTCATAAACATACCAGAGTTAAGAGTACTCAAAAGTGACAGGCCTTTGAATTCATTGGCAGAATCCTCCATTTCCTCTCGCACTTCCGACAGTAGAATTGTATTAAAAATACAACGGTAAGAGGAACCTTATTAACGAGATATATAAATGGGGCTCAAACCCTCTTTCACGCACTCGAGCACATAGAAAGAAAGTAAACGGTCGGCTAGCGTTTTCTTTTTGTCGTCCGTAAGCCGCTCCTACAAAGTGGTCCGGACATCAACAATTCGAAGAAAGAAATCAAAAAGAATGAAAGGCAGCCCACAAGGGAAAAAAAGCAGGGCGCGAGAACGGGCTGTACAGTCCTTCGCACAGAGGTGGCGTGCTGCTTTGCCGTGGCTTTTGGACGCTCGTCGTTACAAAAAGGAGTTCCAGCTGCAGGGTCGCGCGACTTCATTTGCCCATGTTCATCAGGTTGTTGACGTTCCCGCTGGCCGCGCCCTGAAGCTGTCGCATCATGTTCTGCAGGCCGGAGAACCCACCTGCACCGGGGAAGATAACGTCATTGCAGTCGTTGAAAAAGTGCACCCCAAGGTGTGACTTTAATCACAGGGGTGGGACAGCCGAATCTAATTCGGGAGCAGTTTTTGGAGCAGAGAAATCTCAATTTTGGAGCAGAATAACCTTGATTTGGAGCAGAAGAACGGCATTTATTATGTCACCTTAGGAGCCTAAAAAAATCACATTTTTGGCAACTCACGGGGGAAAACTGCACTTTCTAATCGGTTTCGAACATACACAACACTAAAACAGCCCTTCATTAAAGTTTTTTTCTACCAGAGTATCACGAGGTACAAACTACACTACTTTTTTACACACCATTTTTAAATTTTTATGCTTTATACGGCGACATCCAAGAAGCCAGCCACAACCCCATCTCTTCCCTTTCCCCCTCCTTTTCCCCAAGCTCTCTTACCCATCTGGTGGAGGACGCGGGGGTCCATCATCTTGGCCATCTGCTGGTTCAGCTTGTTCATCTGCGCCTGGTTCACGTTCTTCGCCATGTCCCCGCCTGCACCAGAAGCCGCCAAGGAAAAAGAACCGGGGGAGCATCCCGTGGGTCACATGTGCGCGTAGAAAGCACAGGGCGGCAGTATGGGAACACAAAACAGTGCTCCGAAACTTGGCAGTAGTACCGTAATTACCCGATTCTAACGCGCCCCCGAATGTAATGCGCACCCGATTTTCCTGAACTTGTCCTCCGATTGTAACGCGCACGGAACTTTGTGAGCAAGAAAAACGAATGCGAGAGAAACCAGCGATTTATTTCCCGAAGTAATCTCACTCCTCGTCGCTCTCCGCTGACCACAACAACTCGTCCTTGGTGTCGTCAAGCGCGTTCGCGATGCCACACTTCTGAACAAACGTTCAACCATGGTTGATGGGATTGTGGCCCACGCCTCGCATGCCCATCCCGCGAGCTTCTCCAGAGGCATACGCTTCAGCCGACCGCTTGTTTTGAACGCATGGGAGCCGCTGCTGCCATTGCTGTTATCAAGTGCGCAAGTGGAACGATTTGACAATTTGTGTGAATGCCAATAGAAAAGCCTAGGTGCCTATGCTTCCTGCGACCAAAAAATCGTTGCTAAAAGCTTTGGCGCCATCTTGAGATGGTGATGGGTGGGACGAAATTTCCGCTGTTTCGGCAGTTTCGATTTCGTATCCGATTTTAGCGCACATGTGATTTTTTGACCTATTTTTCCAGAAAAAAAAGTGCACGTTAGAATCGCGTAATTATGGTAGCCTGCAAGTTCCGCATACTGCTGTAGAGCGTGCAGGTGGTGTAACAAATATGCCCGCACACTGTCCACGTCTCTCACTTTTCAATGAACCACCAGCAAAACCCAGAAGGAAAAAAAAAAGATGATGAAGAAATGCAGTATTGCCACTCTGTCAGCAGTAAGCAGAAACAATTTCAACCATCTTCTCGAAGGTTGTGGTGAAGCAGTCCCATTTATTCCCATTTTTCGGTTACTTAAAGCGCTCGCAAGAAATAATAGGCTACATTCTCCTCCATTGTTTTCTCTTTCCGGTAACAGCACAAGTTTGAGAGAGATGTGAACCAGGCTTCATCAACCTCTCCCCAGAGACCATTTTCATTTTTATATTAGCAACATTAGAACTAAAACCAAAATTTTGAAAAAAAAAAAAAAAACTTGTAAATTTATTTCAAGGGAGAGGTGAAGGTAAAAAGAAATGGCATAAGGTTCTATGCAAAGAAAGTAAAAAGTGAATAAGAATTGGGAATTGGGGCTTGTTGGATGAACACAGAACACATAGCAAGCAGTTAACAATGTCAAAGAAAGCGTGGGGGAAGTATTCAATCATTTTTTTCGAGTGAAAATGGCAAGGCCCTTAGTTCTGCCACTTTTGCTGCCACATCCAGCAAAAGAGAGTTACCTGCTAGTCGACTACTGCTGATGAGTAGCAGCCAGAGATTAGAAAGATGGTCCCGAGTTGTCAGAGTGGCGCTGGCTAACACCCCTAAGCACAGGAAACCCCTACATCCTCACAAATGCCCAAGAAAGCGGAGGGAGTCCACCCTCCCTGGTAGTCTAGATAGTGTGGCACTGCACCTGTTTTCGAGGGCCGTGGGTTACGGTCCCACTTGGGAAGCGTGTTTTTCTGCAATTTCGGTACCTTTCAAACTTATCCAACATCGCATGAACTCCCGTCCTTTTTGTTCTATTTAGTTTTGTGTCAACTGCCTTGACTTTAGTGCATTGTATGTAATTTAATATCTTACTCAGCTGTATAACGTTTGCTGCTGTACGTTATATCAATGTAATGAGCCCAGTTTTAAACTAGCTCTAGCTACTGGCCCAATAGTTTATGCTATTATTTTTGGAGAAATTGGCTGGTCAATAAAAACAAAAGAAAAACATGTCACTAAAATATAGCTACTTCGAGACAATAAGGGAGAATGTAGATTCATAGGTCAGGAGGAAAATTATTATTGCTTGCTGCAAAGGAAACGTTTCTATCGTTTGTCCAAGAATCGCACTTAGACGATTCCCCCCCTCCCTCAAATTATATACAAAAAAGAAAAGAAAAGAAACAAGTGCGGCGCTAGAGCAGGTTCTTTTTGTACCTCCGAGAGTGGAAAAGCACACAGCTGGACATGCGATTGGAGTCGAACCCCCACCCCCACCCCCCCTCTTCCAAGTAGCCAGTGCCGCTCACCCTTGAAGAGGCCCTTGATGCCGCCCATCTTCTTGACCATGGCGGCAAACTTGGTGTACTGGGCTAGCAGCTCCTGCACCTCACGGGTGGTCACCCCGGCACCCCGGGCCACCCGCGTCACCCGGCCCGTCTGGCGCGAGAACAGCTTGGCCCCCTCCCGGTGGTCCAGCTCTGCGGGTGGACACACGACAGGGTCAGTCGTTCCGAACCGGCCGTGCAACTTCCGCTCATGCAGGAGACCAGCGTGTTTCGAGCAACGACTGGGCTGGTTTTTAATCAATACAGTTTCTATGCTAAATACGTACGATACCCTAAAAAACCCTCACACTTATGTTTGCACGAGTTGCGTAGCATCGTGAACCACTAAAAACACACTGTTGGGCAAGTTGATGCAATGTAATGTGACTTTGTACTTTTTGTGGTTATGTGTTTGAGAAAATGTTATTGCTTGCGTTTTTCTATACTTATAATTTCATTTTGTTAGCAACCCATTCATGTTTTGTTTGTTTGATGTATCTGAATGCTCCCCGACCCCCTATGTAATACCCTCCTGCGGAGGGCCTTTAGGGGTACCTGAATAAAAAAAAAAAATATTGGCCAAACGTTGTGCAAGTTGGACAAAGATGAGCACTTGTGTTTGTCATCTTTCTGTTGTCCTTGTTGAGTCGCGCTCTGACTTTTACCAAAAAAAAGTGTTACTTGGCATGGCTTGCAAGCAAGCTCAAAAGATGCCCATAGCTGCGAAAACTGAAACTACGGTTCTCAAAACTAACAGACTTCAAGTGAAGCTTTCTTGGTCACTGATGCCGGTGTTCCAACGAAAACGCACTGCAGGAAAGACAACTTTACACAATGCAATGGCACATGATGACGATGATGATGAAACAAGAAAAAAAAAAAAAAACTTCCCACAGTCGGAATCAAACCTCAGTCCCTCTGCTTTGCACAGACACCAGCCGAAGCAAGCCCATTTCGACTCAGTTCACCACAAAAGGAACTGTGCAGCAGAATCAGCCTCTTTCAAGGTACGCGAACATGAACTAGCCTACAGAACTGGAGAAAAGAAAGGAAAAAAAAAAATCCCTCAGAACGGCGGTTTCGGACCTTAGCTGTCAGCAAGCACCCCCAAAAAAATCTACCTTTCAAGAACATCACTGTCAGAAAGTAGGCCATATTTTCCCTTGGCCAAACAGGCTGCATTTACAAGTAGCAGATAATTGGAGTCATAATATCAACTTACAGCACTGACTACAGCTAAAATCTTTGTATCAATGACAGATAGGGTCTCTAGTTTCAATTCTCTGCCAGAACTGCTTCGTTTTCCCAATGCCCGTTAAAAGCGGAAA
This sequence comes from Haemaphysalis longicornis, assembly GCA_013339765.2. Lineage (NCBI taxonomy): Eukaryota > Metazoa > Arthropoda > Arachnida > Ixodida > Ixodidae > Haemaphysalis > Haemaphysalis longicornis. Next base: position 51,183 of record JABSTR010000442.1, on the reverse strand, counting down.
ATTCAGTTTGGCTTCTTCTGCTCCTACTTCTCAGACTTCCTCATGCTTGTCTGTTTCACTTTCCCTTCTTTGTCTTTCGGCACGAGTTACACTTCAACAGGCAGAGTGGCGCCAGTTGATGCCGCAGCTTCTAGGCTGCGCCTGTTCCATTCATCACGTTCACCTGTCATCATGCAGCATGCACTAAGTTCACTTTTGTTCCACCGCTGACAACATGCAGGGATACCGCAATTTCATGCGTATAACCCGCACCAAAAATGCGAAAGTTTTAGCGGTGAAGTAGATGTGTGGATTGTATGCGCAATGTGTGTTGGGCCGTGGTGCCCGCACACCAGTGATAGCAACTAAGCCACTGTTATCCTACTGACAGTGCTTATTTTGTACACACGGCTCAAGCTGCAAAAATGTATGCGGCAAGCCGTCTAGTTACGTAGTCAGCCAGGTGTGTTCTTTTGCATAAACAGATGCGCAATGTTGCTTGAGTAGTAGCTTTGGTTGATCCCTTTATGTATAAAATGTGCGGGCAATACGCGGGGATCTATTTTTCTGTTTTATTCGTCGATGCAAAGTGGGGGTGTGGGTTACGTGCCGGGGCGGGTTATATGCACGAAAATACGGTAAATGCACTGGGCTTTTGCGCGTTTTGTTACGTACTCTGTACAATTTCAGCCATACCTTGTACCAGACAACACCAATGACAACGCTGGATGGGCTTTCGCCCCATGAGGTCACTCTGGGAACAACTCCTCCCTCTAAGCTCGCACAGTGGTCAGAGAGAGAGAGAGAGAGAGAGGGGGGGGGAGAGAGAGAGAGAGAGAGGGAGGAAGGGAGGATGAGAGAGGCAAACGCACCCGTGGTCGTTCATGCTGTCCATGATGGTCATGAGCTTCTTGAGCCTGCCCATGGACTCCTGCTCGTTGCCCTTGGTCATGAAGTCGCTGCTGAAGCCCGGAATCATGCCCTGCATACACCCGTGAGGAAGGAAGGAGCTCGGTCTCTAAATGCTGTCATCTTGAGGTGACCCAGACCCTTTTGAACATGCAGGTCAAAACAGCAAAACGAATGGTTTATACAGTGCTGGAACGCGATCCCCACACTCACTAATGCACCGGGCCTCACTTTACGGCCTCTCCTGCGAAGCAAAGCAGAGACTTGGTGAGTGACGCGCACCAAACGAGCCCACCAAGTGCTTAATTAACAAAGTTTGTTTGCCAGTTTGCCCCTTCAGGCTGGGCCTCAGTACAAACACTGCGCGTAAGACTGAAATGTAAAATCTGCAATTATCAACAACTGAACAAGTGCCGGTAAGATATAAGGAGCGATTTATTTTAAACAGCTGCTAACTTGTAGAAGAAAGCAATGCAGTAGCCCATATGGGCACACAGGCTTTACAACCTCATGGGCATTATTTCCACTGGAATACCGTATTTATTCGAATGTAAGGCGAGGCTTTTTCCCCTAAATCCGCAGCCTCAAAGTCCTACTCCGACTTATATTCGAAACTCAGTGTGTATCTATATGGCAATTTTTCTGACTCTCAGAACTGCACCCTCACCTTATAATCGTGACTGCCTTATAATCAAATAAATACGGTATGACTCGCTGCCAGAGGAATAACTTTAAACAATGCATTAACTTTTTAAATAGTGCCTTTAAGTATCCCGAAGATGCAGGCAAATAATAACCAAAAGTAGCACTGTTCTAAGAAATCCCTATCGTGGCTTGTGGCTTAGGGATTCCATATCTGCAAAGCTAGCTTCAGACGCATTAGTGGCGCGCGCAACATTGCGCGACTGAATGTAAACTCTCAAATAGGGCGCAAAACACTAACAATATTCTCTAACCACAAGCCAGACATCATTGAAGCGCATAGTTTTACAAGCTACTTGCCTCCACTTTCTCTTCATGAATGCTGTGGCCCGAAACCAGCAGTGAATAAAACGGTATTTATTCCTCTTTTCGTGCTGGTTAAGCACTAAAAGTCACGTGTTCTACAGCAAATACTGCCCTTCAAATGCGGCTAACAAGATTAGACTAAAACCCCGTTCCTTCCCGAAATAGTTACCACTGGCAGACATATTTACTATTGTAATAAAATTGGGTTGTCTTCCAAAAATAGATACCCATTGAAACGTAAAATGGCCCTGAATAGGCAAAGGCTGCGTAGCATTCTCCAAGAAAGCCCAAAAAAGCGTCACCGCAGTGATTCGAATAAGCAGGAAAACGCCACATGTGTTTCAATCCACGGTAAACTACAAATTAAAAAAATATAAATAATAATAATAATGTAAAAAGTAGAGAATTCCAATGCTTGAAGAGCACTGAGAGAACATCGAGAGAGACTTCAGATAACTTTACCAGACATCTAACCTGCCAGTCCACAGCTGACATTATTCTCAATTAAAAATTCAAGAGGCTGTCAGCAGTGGAGGAAAAAAGGCGACTAACTTGTCCAAAATGCATGAAGAGATGGCGCAAGATTGTCCTCCTTGTTTTTTCCCTTGATGACAGTTTCGTAACATAGATTAACCCTTGCCAAGAGCTCTCTGAACCTAGGGTGATATTAGTGTAGGTCAGGGGTTCTCCGGCACGTTGGTACCAGGGAACCCTGCTAAGCTGTGTTAAGTGCCAAGAAACCTTCCCCCCGCCCCATTTTTCATTCCGTTCCACGCTACATTCACGTGCAATAAATTCAAAAGGAAGCAAGCTTGCTTGCTTTTGAATTTATTGCACGTGAATGTCGACTTTACGCAAGCGCGTACGCTAGCAGCACCTACCTCAAACAGGAGAAATGCGCCATTGGGGTAATATAAGGCCGAGATTCAAGTGCAATAGTTTAACCATGCGGCCTGTTTTCGAAGTCTGGCTGGCTACAAGCTGCCGGCGGGATTTATTGCGCAGCTCGCGCCTTTGTGTTATGCACTAGATTGTGCTTACTGACACTCGTGCATGAGTAATGGAGGTTCCGTATATCGATCGCACCTCGGGTTCGCCATCTAAGTTTCTTAGCGAGTGCGGAACGAGGGGAAATTTATCAGCGGCCTCGCAGAACTCCGAGGAGGGGCCTGCGGAACCCCTAGGTTCAACAGAACCCACTTTGAAAAAGAATGGTGTAGGTGAATAACATTCTTTGGTTCCCGAAAATAAAACCAATATTTCAAAAAGCAAAAAAGGACTTCTTAGATACTTGGAAGTGGAAGAGCAACTTGATGACCGTCCCACCAGCCCACAAGTCTAGGAAGGCTAAGCCACACGCTCGACAACAACTGGTCAATATCACTAACTTAATTACTCGGCAACATAGCAACGCTAAAAACACACTAACCCAGCCCTCAGTACAATCAGTTTAGAAAATTGAGACAGCTTAGAAACTGCTAAGAATTTTCTTATTTCTTTTTTTCCACTCCATTTTAGTGTTTTCAATGTGCAGCTTAGGAATCTATAAATGTGCTTGCTCGCTTGTTCGCATCAAATTTTACTCTGTTTTTCCAGTTTTTCTTTCTTTCTTTCTTTTGCTTTCCAACCAATCTTCATGACTGCATGACCTGATGCTGTTCAAGTACCAACTTTTGACAGAAACAACTGCGCAAACTAAGAAAAAAGTGATACCTAAAAAATGCTTTTTCGAACAATTTTTTTTTGGTCCCAAAGACGCATGTGCACCCTTGACAATGATTCCCTATGCTCTGTACTGCATGGATTAATTTTTATGGTGCACGAATAGGTACACTTTCCTGGTTGTATGTAACTAGCACTATTACTGTCTCCTTCAAACGAGGTACAGTGCAGGCGATTTATAATGCTACTAATTACATAGTGCAGCAGGACGTAATGCACGTTTTTGTGATCCCCCCCCCCCCCTTTCCTGTAACACAGGATAAATGCGCAATAAGTATACCGCTTAAAACGCTGCTTCCCATTTATCGTGTGGGTTTTTTTAGGCAGTCTGCTGATAGAACGAACCAGTGAGTTTGTCAATTCAGTGTTGGGATATAAACAATGAAGGAATCGGCCGTCCAACACAGCACGCTCGCCAGTGCCCTCTCTACCTTGGCTGCGGGAAAGAAAAAATACGTTATCCTTTCACCCACGCCTTCCCTCTGAAATCACACGACAGTGACAACCCAGTCTTTCTTTCACTTTGGACCGTTTTTTTTTTCTAAGAACTAGCCAGCCACCAAGTAGGGGTTCTCTGTACTCGGAAGCTACGTAGTTAAGCAACCACCCCTCACATTGTGAATGAACGAGGGAGGGTGAAAAAGAAAGGGAGCTCATGTTCTTATCACATTGCGTGGGCGTTCTCAAGCACGTTGGTCCCAGGGAACCCTGCTAAGTTCCGTTAAGTGCCAGGGAACCCCCCCCCCCCCCCCCCCCCCCCCCCCCCCCCCCTTCCCCCCTCCCGCCAGTTTTCATTCCGTTCAGGCTACATTAACGTGCAATAAATTCAAAAGCAAGCAAGGGTATCGTTTTTTTTCCCCCCATCGACTTTACGCGAATGCGTATGCTAGCGGCACCTATCTCCAAACAGGAGAAATGCGCATGGGGGTAATATAAGACCGAGATTCAAGTGCAATAGTTTAACCACGTGGCCCGTTTTCGAAATCTGGCTGGCTGCAAGCTGCTGGCGAGATTTATTGCGCAGCTCGCACGTTTCTGCTATGCGCCGAGATGTGCTTACTGACACTCGGGCGTGAGTAAAGGAGGTTCCTTAGATTGATCGCACCTCAAGTTCCCCATATAAGACTTTGCGACTGCGGAACCAGGGAAAATTTATCAGTGGCTTGCAGAACCCTGAGGAGGGGCCTGCGGAACCCCTAGGTTCCACGGAACCCACTTTGAGAAACCATGATTTAGGGAATAATCAAGGTGCAACTCACACGTCAAATCGAATGACGGTCGGGCCGCAAATCGGATGTCAGTCGGGGTGCAACTTAGATGCCATTTCGATTCCCTGTACTCCGCACCCTAACCATCATCCACGGAGTGGGGATGCTGCCATTTTTTCCTTCCCAAGTTCTAACGCAGGGCAGCAGAGTGCACATGACACTGTTCTTTGACAAGTGACAGATTACTGGGCACCCCTGTGCTCCCACGGTCTGTCCTTCCACGCAAACGAGGACTGAGAGGCCGTTCTCGACAGCAGAAAATGTTGTCAATAGCCGGCGGGAGCTGCTTCTTTCAGAGCATGTGGAGCAACTAGCATTTCTTTACAGAAATTTGCGAATGCAGTAAAGGAAAGCTGTGCTTGTAATTTCTGAATAAATAATCAACTGGTAACAGTTTCACGAAATGCTCTGCCCTAGCTGAGTTGTACTTCATGGTCGGGTCTCGGATTGCTCCTTTTTCATTGTAATTTGACTTGTGCACTAGTCGGAGCATTGGATTAGAAATTATTTGTCCAAATCACTATTCGCTTCGAATCTCAAATTCACTATTCGCCCATTGCTAGTGTACTGTACTGTCACAGTGCAGTTAGCATTGCCTGTATTATAGCACTAATTGCCCTCTTCTCTCTCTTTTCTTGTACGAAACTGGCAGTATCGTAAATGAACAATACCCGTGCGACACGTACCTGAAAGGTGACATTAAGTGCTTAATGCCTTAACTATTAATGCAACTAATTTGCTGTACACGCAAAAATATAATTCCATTCGCTCTCATTATTGGTTTAAAGAGTTCCCTACAACTCATTCGCCGACACAATCACATGAAATCAGCCTACACTCAAACGCGACGAGCACCAAGTGAAACCAACGAAACTCTCAGCACCAGAGTGTTGACACGGAAACGTAGCTGAACTTCGAAATCACACGATTTTTTGTGCACTGTTGGTGGCGAAGTTCTCGAGAAGACGAAGTTCGCTAAAACAGCAGCCAAAGGCAAAACATCATGTTACCGGATGTTTCGAATTTTTCGGATTTGGCTACCGCTGGCAGGCGACGGCCGGCAGCTGCTGAAGCCACTTTTACAAACAGCTCACACCATTTTGTAAAATAAAAACGCCTTCTCTCATAATGCTTTCATCCATCAGAAACATTTTTAACCCTTCTGAGACGTTTTCCTGTATGGTAAAAAATGCTAAAATATGCGTGCATTCCTCTTTTTGGTCATTATCACCATCATGCCTAACACATTTAACACCTCCGCGTTGTCGCGTGTAACACGGCCCGCCCAAATAACGTCTTTCGGTATCTTAAGGCCGTAAGCACTTAATGCCATCTTTCGTGTATGTGTGGTGGCATGGGTACAAGTCCCCCCCGCCCCGTTCAACAAGCACAAGCAGCAGCAGTGGAGCGCCCACCATGATCTGGCTGAAGGGCCCCATCTTCATGATGTTCTGGAACTGCTCGTACATGTCGCGCAGCGTGAACTCGCCGTGCTTCAGCTTCTCGATCAGCTCCTCGTTGTCGTCCAGCTTCAGCTCGTTCACCTTGTCGATCAGGCCCTCGATGTCGCCCATGCCTGGTGGCGTTGTTATGACGAGGGGGGGAGGGGGACACACACTGTGTTGAACAACTCCCACCACGCAGCGGAAGAAACCGCGTCTCGTAACTCCCGACTTTACCACTTTGAGTTTTGCCACTTTCTCTGCTCCTTTCGGAATTGATTCGTCCACGAACAGCGTTGGAACCAAGTTGGGTGAGTGAGGGGTACCAAAGGCTACTTCTTTCAAGCCAAACAACGTTGTACTTTGTCTTCAGGGCCCCGTTAAGACGGGACACTGCTCTTAGAACAGCTCCTTTTAATTCATAAGTAAACACTGTGAAACTTGCCAGTCTTGCCGCTGTTTTACCGCTGATTTTCAAATATGCCCTTATTTTTTGAGTCAGTCAATTAGTTACCAAGATTTAGAGGGTATTAGTCATTTTTTGGAGGAACAATAGACAAAAGAGTGTTAGTCATAAAACTGTAACGCTTATGTTTTCCATTACTATGAACCCTGGTGGGTGCAATAAGAGAATTGAGTTTTTGATGCACCACTTGGAACTAATTTTACACCTCATTAAACTTTGGTGTTTGAAATGGGCATTTGAAACGGTTCCTTGCCCTCTGGTGCCATCAAAGTTTAATGAGCTGTAAAATGAGTTCCAAGCGTTGCACCGAAAAACCGATTCTCTTATTGCACTCACCAGGGTTCATAGAAAACATAAGCGTTACAGTTTTATGACTAACACTCTTTGGTCCATTGTTCCTCCAAAAAACGACTATCTCTACTAATTGTATTGGGATCTAAGTGACTTAGTCAAAAAATAATGCCATATTTGAAATCAGAGGGAAAAAAAAGCAGCAAGACTGCCAAGTTTCAGAGTTTACTTAAGAATTAGAAGGAGCTGTTTTAAGAGCAGCGTTTCCCCTTAATCCTGTTATTGGAACAAGCAACCTTATCAAACAGCTCTTATTAAGTTATAGACTTAATAAAACGACATTGTGTACCGAATTATTTTTTGCATTTTTCGGCTACAAGGTAAGGGATCAACCTAAAATTTCTGCACTATAAGGTATTACACCCGAGTACACTACGTAATGGCGGCCAAAATCTACAGCAAAATCATGAAAACAACAGGAACCCCCAAAAGTCCCCGATAGACCGTTTTCACCGAGCTAACTGCACACAAATGCGCGTTCCGAAACGGTTGATGGTGCCAGTAGTGCTTGCCGTTCTTCAGCTAGATATTGGCAGACAACTTGGTACAAGCAGGCCTAAAACAAACAAAGTCTAGGCAGAACAGCGCAAAAAAAGATGACAGAGAGAGATACACGACAAGGACTGTGGTGAACCATCAACTGGTTTTATTGGTTTTTATGCGTCAGCACGGCCTCTATCACCTTGTCTGAGAAAGAACTAAATTTTCTACACATGTGCTGTAGATAAACCTTGTCATGGCTCTATATATCGTGTCTCTTTCGAAATAAAACCAGTTGATAGTTCAGCGCAGTCCTTGTCATGTATCTCTCTGTGTCTTTGTCTTTTCTACGCTGTCTTGCCTAAATTATGTACCAACACGCCCAGATTTCCACGTCAAACGAAGTCTATCAGGTTGACAACAAGCACAGCACCTGCCTTTGGCATATGCCAGACATTACTAGCACTCACAGGCATTACCGGGAGAGGCACAAATGAAAAAGCAGTGGAATCACCCTCTTGGAGGAGCTACACAACCAGCTTAGACAAATTCCGCGGCAGATAAGGCCAGGTCAAGACATTCTCACTCACCCAGGAGTTTGCTGATGAATGGCTTGACCTTGAAGGGCTCAAAGTCGTCTATGTGTTCCCCGGTGCCTATGAAGATGATCGGACTGTGCGTCGCTGCCACCCTGCACCACAGCGAATTTCAAACAAGAGGTGTCAACAATCCGCACATTAACTCCAACACATCGGTGATAGAAAAAACCCCTTTCCCGACAGAAGCGTTTTCCATGACTTGCTTATGTACCCAAAGTCAGGGAAAATGATAAACAGGCAATAAATAAGAGAAACGAGAAGTGAGGTAAGTGGGACAGTCTCTACTGTTGGGTCCACATCATCTGTAGAGCCTGAAAACATTTAGAAGTTCCCAAAACCAGTCAATTAAGACGAAATGAAAACAGCAACATAATTATGCAGTACAACCTCGTTACAAGAGACACTCAAGGACCCAGAAAACATGTCTCTTGTAACCACGGTCTCTTGTATGTGATGTCGCTACATGGCAAACGTAGGAGAAACAACCAAACCGTTTCCACTGAAATGTCTTTTATAACCGAAGTGTCCCTTGTAATGAGGTTTTCCTAATTAATGCTTCCAGCTGTGAACTGTCCAAAGCAACTGAGTGCCATCCTTGTACCAAATTAAAAGAGATGCTTGCTATTTCTTTGTGAACTTCACTAATTATCAGCAGCAGCTTATTGTAGTACTATCAGGGAAACCATGTTGGGCAGGTTGTACTCAGGGAGGTAGGAATGACTACCCCCATGTGCTCCTTTAGACATTGCAACACGAGACATTAATTGTGCAACAGTGCTGGAGCACTGTCTAACAAGAGAAAGTTTTCTTACAACATTCTTGTTACACTCACAACTAACTCCACGTCAATACGAACCCTTCATCGTCTGGAGAAACTTTAGGGTACACATGTCGAAATGCAAGACAATTTCGTCACAAAATGGTTCGAGTGATTGAGAAACAATATATTGAAATTTTTAAGCAGATTTAACAAGTTCGCTTTTCCTTTTCTCTTCCCTAAAACTAGCAAACGACAACAACAGAGGAACAATAATAATAAATAAATAGAAAAAAAAAGACTCACGCGCTCAATGCTCCACCACCCTTCGCATGGCCGTCGAGCTTCGTGACAATGACAGCTCCGACGTCGACTTTCTCTTTGAAGGCACGTGCCTGCATCGACAAGCATCCAGGGTGCACTGAGGGACTGAGGGCGCACTGAGGGCGCACTGACAGCACACTGTGGCAAGCAGGTGAGTAGGCTAGTAGGGGCCAAATTGACCAAGTAGACCGACCAAATAGACGGTTGGTTGGAAGCCCCACCCCCATCATCACCATCATCAGCCTGTTTGTGTTCACTTCAGGACGAACGCCTCTCCCAAAGATCCCAGATGGCACGTCTATTGAGTGCTAGCCGAGTTTACTGTTTCCCCACAATTTTCACCTCTACGAAGTCCTTGGTCGACCGCTATTGCATTTACGATCGATTGGCACCCACTCCGTTAAACAGGTGGTCCACCTATTGTGCCTCAAGCCCATTTTCTTCACTTAATTTGAGCTAGATTGCCTTCCACACGAGTGTGTTCCCTACTTCAAGCAGCTGTTTTCTTATACCAATTTCCTTTCCACAGTTGCGATGAGCACTTATGACTTCCCAAGACAGACGTAATCGCTTACTGTTTCCACGACTTTGTTACCACCCACGAAGTCACTTTCCTTGGCAAGCTTGTTGAACACAACTGTCGATTTCTTGGTGTTTATTTTTTTAATCCTGCAACCCAACTTTACGAGCACGGTTGGAGAAGCATGCTCTGTAATTTCCGACTGGTTTGGCAGAACAGGAAAATGTCAACACAAGACAAACCGTAGATGGCTTAGATATTACCCATCCATTCGCACCCCAGTTTTCCTCCACTTAAGCTTTGTGAACCCAACGCCCCGACAGGCCGTAAATAATTGTGGATATAGAACACTGTCCCATTTTGAAACAGGTTGAGAAATCGACAGCTGCTGCTGCTGCAACGCAGCTTTCCCCCGTGTAAATAATGAATGAAATCATTGAATGAATTGATGAGCGAATGAAGGAATGAACCACAAGAGGTGAGGCACTACCAGTAAGCTTAAGTTCCCTCCCGCTAAGCCTGTTAGTGAAGACTCCAAAAAGCTGGCTAATGCCCCAATCCTCATCGCACAAAGTGACGATCAGGGCAGGGAAAACCGCGAGAAACTACAGTACTTCTTAGGGCTTCTAAAGGAACTAAAATGATATTACTTCTCTGTAGAAGAGAGCGTGAAAGCTCCAAGTGTTCAATCATTGCTCCTACTGACCCCACACCTCAGCAAAGAACTTACTCAATCACAAATCCAATTAAATAACCGAAGGAGAAGCAACAGCTGACTGAACAAATTACTGTTCCAAATCACTGCCCATCGACGAACTAAACTCGAAGCTCTTTTGAGCCTTTCCGTTAGGTGTAATACATACCATATTTACTCGCATAATGAACCCACTCGCGTAATGAACCCTCCCCCCACTTTTCTTGTTGAGAATTGACTTTTTTGTCACTGAATAAAAAATGCGGCGGTGATATGTTTTTATTTTAAGCATGGTAGCTGATGCTGTAGGCGATCGCAGTAACTTGCTACAGTGCTACAGTACGCGCAGAATTGCTAAAAATGCATTCCAAGAAAAACAAATCTCATCAGTAGCCGGAGACGTGAGCGCGAATGCCGTGGCTTAGAATTTAAAAATTGCGCGTTTGCGGTGCACCACCTGCTGACAAACCTTGCGCCATAAAAACGTCGTGGTGTGCGAACAAAGCACTAAACGTACTCTGCACTCCTCTGCTCTTGCTGTTACGCGACTTTGCTGACTTCGCCATTAAGCTCCGTGGTTTTGTTGTTCAGCTGTGTTCCAACCTTTTTTGTGGTCCTGCTGCGCAGCGTTTTAAACTACAGTGGTAAAGCATGTGTTGCACATGAAAATGGCGCAGCTGTGTGGCCTTTCAGTGTTGACCCAGTGCGTGTAGGCTACGGGCGAAAACGAGAGGTTTTCAGGCGGTGAACAGGGGTCGTCATGTGTTTCGTGGGCCCAAAGGAAGTTTGCGGTGTCATAAAAGAAATTTTGGAGTGCCTTGACGGCACGGAAGACAGTTCCGACAACAAAAGTGCGGCCGCAAGCGACTTCAGTGAGGAGGGAAGCTCCATGGCGAAGGGGGACGATGGCGAGTTGCAAATAAAATATAAATTTCATTACGTAATCACCTACGTGTTTTTACGAAAATGGTAAGGCTCTGACAGCGCTTCTCCTAGCAACTTTATTGTACGAAATTTCAACTTTTAAAAATCTCTTGCAATTTTCTTCCCGCATAATGAACCCTCCCCCCAAATTCATGCCGAATTTTCTGGAAAAAAAAAAAGTGGGTTCATTACGCGAGTAAATACGGTAATCAACACCATTTCTCACTATTTTCACTCTTTTATTTCCCAAATTTGCACTGTGAATTTTGATCACATTCATACAGTGTAGCTAACAAAAACGAAATTTATTAAGGGGTCACATGGGTCTTTGATCAAAAACTTTATTTTTACAGTTATGATGATGAAACTTTGGGGACATATGTAGTTTTTCATTCTGATCGTAGATGTGAAATTTGTTTTTTTTTTTAGTAAAACGACAACATTCAAATTTATTTGGATTTCTGTATTTGATTTTCTGACAGCTTTTGTAAAAATACTGCTGGAGGGATGCAGCTGAACCAGGTGCTAGTGAACTGTGCACAAATCAAGGAGTGCAATAAGACTAACATTGTTATTCTATCTGGTCTGGACCAGAAGTTACAAACGTTTGACGTCTGGGCTGGGAAGGCAAAATTGGTTTTTTTGGTTGCCACCTTCCCAGCCCAGACGTCAAACGGTCGTAACTTCTGGTCCAGACCAGATAGAATAACAATGTTAGTCTTATTGCACTCCTTGATTTGTGCACAGTTCACTAGCACCTGGTTCAGCTGCATCCCTCCAGCAGTATTTTTACAAAAGCTGTCAGAAAATCAAATACAGAAATCCAAATAAATTTGAATGTTGTCGTTTTACTAAAAAAAAACAAATTTCACATCTACGATCAGAATGAAAAACTACATATGCCCCCAAAGTTTCATCATCATAACTGTAAAAATAAAGTTTTTGGTCAAAGACCCATGTGCACCCCCCCCCCCGCCCCCCTAAGCACACCACTCACTTTTTTTAAAAGTATTTTCCTCTCGCCAGTAATTCAAATTCTTCAGGTCTCTCACACCGAAACTACACATTGGCCACGACACGTGCCGTAGTTAAAAACTCCGGATCAATTCTGACCACCTGGGACTGTACAATGCGTTGTAACCTTGGCATGTGGACCTTTTTTTTTCCCAGGCCGGTAGGAGGACCCCCCACTGAGTGAGCTTACCTGAGATTCGCAGGCTTGACCAATAGAGGCGTCCATGACGAAAATGATGTTGTCTGGGTTCTGCGAGGGGACACAAGAAAAAAACAAACAGGTGTCACAACAACGGGACGAAACCCATCGCGTCTTGCAAACAGTACCCCCAACCCAAAACTGGAAAAAAACGAAACAAAATGAAAAGGTGCAGGAGGACACTTGTTCACCGTATTTTCCGGTCTATAAGTTGCACCCCCCTCAAAACGGCAGTTTTTCCGGGGAAAAATGTGTATAACTCACACCGGTGTATAAGATGCACGGTGTACAAAACGCACTGGTGTACAAAGTGCACTTGTTAATCGGATAAACTTATAGAGGATCAGTTCGTTAGAAAGTGCGGCGAAAGTACATGGTTGCGGCGGCCGCCGCCTCTGAACGCATCCCCCGGTAAGCAGTGCTAGAGACACGCGCATCTACCGTCCAAAGTCTAGACAGAACTAACTTCTCAAGAATGGTTCATTGATACACCCAGATGGCATGTACTTAACGACGGCGTTTAGGCAAAACCATCGAAGCCGTCTTCCTCCGACTCGCTAACAAATAATTCATTCATTTAGACCACAGCGCTGTGTGTCCCATCGTGCGCTGACATCCCGCAGCACACAGGCACCTTTTCGAGCGTGGACAACGCGCGGCCGCCAGGTACCAGATTTATTCTTTACGCAAGTCGCACCAACGAAAATTTCAGAAAAAAAGCGCGACTTATACACCGGAAAATAGGGTAATTTTTTTCAAGCTGCTTGTGCACAGCTTTTATCACACCGGCCCTTGCCATGTGATAAACACGTCTCGTCCGGTGTGTTGTGTCGTCGGCTGCACTCACAACTACAGAAACCCGTCAAGGGCTCCTAAGCTGATTCATTTCTGTCCGGTTCCATCACACCAGCAGTTTTGGCACCACAATGAGAAGAGCGACACCACTGATACAATTGGCTCGATGAGAGGGGGACAAACGCACATGTTTTACTGCAGTGTAGTCAAGGAAAAAAACACTGTGGGAGTTTACAAGTTTTTTTTTTTTTTCATAACCGAAAAATTCATAACCAGAATTACATTTTTTTTTTTAAATCTTGTGCCTTCTGTTCCCCAGTACTGATGGCACAGGAGCCTGGGAGCAGATGCCGCACTTTCGCGTCTGTCTCTTGCGTTTCGTCAACAATCGGAGGAATGCAACTGCCACAGCCCTTCTCCCACTTTGTAAAAAAAATAGCTGGCACCAGAAGACTGCCAAGCGTGTTAAACAATGGAACTGCAGATGGCAATGACGCGCGAGCTACAAAAGGACTTTCCCTACGCGGCAGCGCCGTCGGAAGACGACGATGAAAGGCATGATGACGACTGCTACTGTGCGTACAGTCGAACCGTGCTATAACAAAGTAGTATCAGGACGGCAAATTAATTCATTATAACCAATATTCATTATAACAGTGCAGGTGAAAATCAGCTATAACAAATCGACGATCTGCTCGCGCAAATACACTTGATACAAAAATTCACTTTTTTTTTGTCTTTGAACCCACTATACACAAGGTAACCCTTACCTTTCTCCTAGCTGCATTTCGAGTTCAGTGAACCGGAACATAAGTGCAATTACCACAGAACAGCGTTCACTCGACAAAGCAGGACTGTGTCCTTATTTATTTGATGAAGGATGTGACCTTCGTCTGGTGGATACTCACGGCACTGAGCAGGATGAAGTTTTTCATAGTGTCCACGAACAGAAGGGCCTTTACACTTCTGCAGTTTAGGACTACAGGGAGTTTTTCCCAGTTAGTTTCTCAGCCTCCTGGTCAAATATTTCTTCGTTATATCCGACATTGCGCGGCTCTCACGATTTCAGTTTCATTACGAAAGAGTAAGTGCCGTTGAAATAGAGCGTGAGCAACCAAAGTTCGTATTTAGTTCGCTATAGCCAATAATTCGCCATATCAGTGTTCGTTATAACGATGTTCAACTGTACTACATTAATGGTCTTTGCTTCTTTCCAGTGCCATCCAAAACGGCTTTGCAATGCTTGGTCCGGCTGTTCCCTCTCTCCTGGAATCCACTGTCCGTGAGGGAAGCTATATGTCGACCCCCAGCTCGGCGGTTTCTCCAGCCTTGCACTGGTAGTGCACAGCTGCGAACTTGTGTGTGTGCGTGCGCGCGTGGACTGTTTCAAGAGGTGCAAAGGCAACAAGCACACCTGGCAGACCAGTCGTTGCACAAGAATGAGCAAGCCGCAAGTTTTTTTGCTGATTTAACATTAGGGGGCAGTATTTTGTTTATTACAATTAAATTTTGGGTTTAATGAAACTGGCAAGTTTAGGCATGACTGTAAATTTTACTAAATATTTAAATAAATGAACAATTGCATTATTTTGGTTACAAATAAAAACTTCGCTTCTCCCGCGCTCTGCATGGCAAAAGGTGGCGCTGGCGCAGACATTGGAAGCCTGCATCGCTGCAACTTCGCTGTCTCCTAACACTGCTTGTTCAGAATTCTCGGCTTAACATTGTACTGTCCGGCAACGCTGTCAAATATCGGAAATTGGAATGCAGCTTTTATTGCAAGAAAAGTAGCGAATTCTGCGTTTCTCCAACTGAGCTGTAGTGCAAGCTGCGCCAATTTACTTTATGCGTGAGGAAATTTCCCTAGACGGATAGACAATGGCCGTGGAGGCCAAGAAATGCCATTTTTGAGAAAACGCTTTTTTTTACCCGTTTTTCGGCCCCAAAGACCCAACTGCCCCCTTAAGGGGGGCAACTGGTCTTAAAACTTGTCAGTCTCGCTGCTCTTTCCCCGCTGATTTCAAATATGCAATTATTTTTCCAGTTGGTCAATTAGTAACCAAGATAATGAGAGATAATTAGTCATTTTTTGGTGAAACAATAGACAAAGCAGTGTTGGTCATAATTAACACTGCAATCTTTACGTTTTCCAATACCAAGAACGCCATTAATTCCAATATTCAAAGCAGTTTTTTGATGCATCGGTTGGAACCCATTTTACAGCTCAGTAAACTTCGGTGCTTGAAATGGGCACTCAGAATGGTTTCTTGCCTCTGGCGCCACCAAAGTTTAATGTGCTTTACTGTAAAATTAGTTCCAAGCGATGCACGAAAAAACTGCTTTGATTACTGGAATTAACGGGGTTCATACTATTGAAAAACATAAAGATTGCAGTTTTATGAGCAAACCTGCTTTGTCTATTGTTTCACCAAAAATGACTAATTATCTTGTAAACTAATTGACCACCAGAAAAAATATTGGCATATTTGAAATCAGTCGGAAAAAAGCAGCAAGAGTGACACGTTTCGCAGAGTTTACTTGAAAATTAAAAGAAGCTGTTTTAAGACCAGTGTGCACAATCAACGACTTCCCAGGGAGTGTTTCAGGGGCAGAAAAAATAAGGGTCTTAGAGAACTGTGCACCAATTGTAGATATAATTTTGCTCCCACGTAGGACCACTATTTTAGAAATTATCGAAATATCTGAATCTAATTCTGTGTCAGCCTCTAGAAAAGAAAAAAAGGAAAAAACCTCCGCAGAGCTGCAGCTGAACAAGGCGCCAGCGAACAATGCACAGCTCAGTGATCACAATGCGACTACCAGCGTCCCTCTACCTGTGAGGGAGCAACAGTTACTAGAGGTGTGCGCAGGCTTGGGTCTACCCAAAAGGCCAAGCAGTGGGGTTCGGGTAAAGTTCATCCCATTTCACAGGCGCTAGACCTCGATACACACACGTGTAACGCTTCCGCATGCCTACACAGAAAACTACAATGAGAGCCATCTGCAACTGCATTTCTCAGGACGAACTGAGAAACGCAGCACTTCGAGATGCAAACAAAATGAATGCCAAACCAGCGCGCCTTGTTTCCGGCTCTAAGATACCACGAAATAATTATCGAAGGTGGACGTTCCTAAAGCCGTGGCAAACTTTTTTCGCAGCAATTCGAAAACACTTTCTGCGTATAGTCCATCTGTGTGCGCACATGAACAAAAAATTCTAAAATATATTTTTGTGTGTATCTAACTGATTCTCGTCGTATTCTTCCACCAACAACTTTTAAATATTACCGAAAACACTTTCTGCGTATAGTCCATCTGTGTGCGCACATGAACAAAAAATTCTAAAATATATTTTTGTGTGTATCTAACTGATTCTCGCCGTATTCTTCCACCAACAACTTTTAAATATTATTGTTACATCATTGGTCTGCTCATCACAGGAATATAAATATTTTTTAAACACAAAAAATATCCTTTCATAATACTTTTTTGTGCTACCACAACCATGCCAGGCCTACTGCGATAAGGACGGATGCAGGCCTAAATTTCAGGCCTGTGCACAGCCTTTAAAGTTATGACTGTTTGAATATCAGGTGGAAGACAAACAAAAAAAATTTTCCTTAATTCGTTTTTTTTTTTTTTTTTTCAAGCGTGAAAGTCAAACAGTTAGAACTTTTGCTCGAATGCAAGTAGAATGACGGTGTTAACCAAACACGTGTGCGGACAGCGATATGTTTCTGCACTTACTTTTTCCCTCTACAAAATTTCCCCCTACCAGAGAGAGAAAATGGGTGTGAACACGCGTCGTGCTTGGCCCTCAAGTCTTATTGCAATCCCTGAATTGTGCACAATTCCCTGCTGCCCTCTTCAGCTGCAGCTGTGTATCTGTGTTTCCTTTTTTTTCAAGCAGCAGACACAGAAAGTAAATACACATGAAGTCCCAAAACAGGTTTTCTACACTTAAAGAGGCTGTGCAGACAAAACACAAGTTTGCTCCATTCGAAAGATTGACTCATGCTGACAGCACCTTTAACAAACACTTCGCTCAAATAAGCTACATAATTAGGAAAAGAGTAAATGGCCATGCGACCCACTCGCTCATTTCCCGCAACAGAACCTAGATATCACATGTGCCCAGTTGTGCAATTGACTGAGGCCGGCAAAAGCAAACGCAAATTACGCAGGGCTTATAAGCTTGCCTATATGCTTGTTTTACCTGCACAGCACTCCACTGCTGTGAAGTTGTCTTAAAGGAGCCATGAAGAGAAAACACAAGTTTGGTTCATTCGAAAGATTGCCTCGTTAGAACCATAACGACACCACTTATAACGCAAAACTTCGCTCAAATAAGCTACATATTAGGAAAAAGGAAATGACCATGCGACCCACCAGCTCATTTTCCGCAACAGAACCTGTGATGTCACTGAGGATGCTCTGCGATTGGCGGAGGCCGGCAAAAGCAAACGCATGTTAGGCAGGGCTTACAGTTTGCATAGCGAGCTAAATGCCCCTGAAACATACTGCACATTCTTTTTATGACAAAGAACGGTGGAGTAAACGGTTAAAGGTCCGAACGAACACGCAAGCGTGTGCGCCAATGCGTACGAAACTAGCCGCCGGCCGAGCTCGACATCTCGCCGTCGCGCAGACGAATTTTTCGGGTTCGAGGCTCTTCGGGGCCAACGAACCGTTCCAGCACGCACAGCCGCGACCTTGCTTCGTATCGTAATCCCTTCACAGGAGGTTGGCCGTCATATCGCCAACCAGCAAAGGTAAAAATAGAAACGAGGGGAGTAAGGAACAGCAAGAAGCGACGAGATAGTGCCAGTCGTCGCGTAAGTTTCGAATGGTGTTGGCTTGCTGCTGTCGTTACGAGCTCGTTTCCAGTTACAACACTGAAAACTTCAGTTTGTTCGAGTACTTTACAATGAAATTTCGTTGCTGCGTTTTGAAATGCCCATGTAGTACGGGCAAATCGTCGAGGAAGTGCGACCATCCCGCCGGTGAGGAGATCTCCTTTCATGTGCTGCCCAACGACGAACCTAGGCGAAGCAAGTGGCTACGTTTTGTGAACTTTGCAAACGGAGGAGAAAGAGAGCTAAAGGAAGTACGAGTGTGCTCGCTTCATTTCCGAGGAAGTGATTACGGCAGGGACCCTTACGTTAGCTCACTCCTGGGACATGCTGCGCTCGTCGCCGACTTCGTCAAATCGCTCTGACCTTGGGGAAAAAAATGCCGTAACACCGCGCATTGACGCTCGTATCTTTCTGGTCCGAAGCAGAGAGCTCGCGCTAACAGGCTTTCCATACACGACACCAGGCCAACTGGCATAAGTGATACTGCTACTGAAATTGAACTATTATGTAACCGTAATCAAAATACGGCACATACTACCAGTCTATATTCGTCCGTCGCGCACGGGGCTGACGAGGCAGCGGTGCCGACGGCTGGGGCGTTCGTCTGTTTGGCTATCGCGGAATGGTCGCTTTCCCGTCCACCGCGTATCCCACAACTCTTGCCGCTCGTGCACTTAGAAGCATTGAGCGTTTTAGTGGTGTGAGGTTGTTATAATGCAAGCCGAGCTCCTCGGCGAGAGTTTTGTTCTCCGGATCATGCGATTCCATGACTAGGGCTGCGGGTGCACGAGGTTTTACTAGTATTTTTAAAATGGCGCCGCTCGATCGACTCCCGCGTGTTGGGTGCTATATGGAGTCGACATACTAAGTATCTGTTTCATGGACCGGCTCTATGACGCCATTGTACACGTCACGGAATGTTCAATTTTAGCGGGAGATTTAAAATTTTGGCTTAAATTGCCTTATTTCTCAGTGAATAAAGCATCATTTGCTTCTGGGAAAGCGCTTGGGGTACTATAAAACACCTAATCTTTTGAATAAAACAAACTTTTGTTTTCTCTTCATGGCTCCTTTAATGGAGCCATGAAGAGAAAATACAACTTCGTTTAATTTGAAAGAACTAGGATTCAGCACGGCCTCCGCGATCGGCTGCCGGCGGCGCGCCGTTGCTCCGGCCGTCGCAATCGCCCAGAGAGAGTGTAATTCCGAAGAGGCCGTTTCGCCGTTTTCCGCCGCACCGCGGCGCGCGGAGCCGATGGTTGAAACGAAAGCCGGGTATGCTGCAACGCTTCTCGAAATGGCGTTTCGTCAACTTTCGCGCTTCGTATCGCAATAAAAAGAAAGCATAGCTGATGTTATGGATGCAAAGCGACTCATAGAACCTGATAATAATGAATTTATTTCACCTACGATTGCAGCTATGCGACTTCTTTAACATGTGCCGCATGACGCCTTCGACACGCGGACAATATTCCCTACTGCCAATGAAAAATTTCTGGTGCTTAAATAACATTCGGTTAGCTAAAAGGTGATTATTTTTCAGGTATTTCTTATCCAGGCTTACGTACTTTATATAATCTGCATGGTCAATGCAGTTCAGTAGAGCGCGGGGCGCGATCGCGTCATACGCACGACGGATGGCTGCGCTCTTATCTGGCCTTTGAATTAATGCCTGTTGGGTGGAAGCACCCGTCATATTTTTAGGATTAACACGTTTAAAGAGTATTACGTTGAGCGATAGCCTCAATAATATGGCAATCTGTTCTACACATGTGTGTTAAGCAAGTTACAGTTTCAATTTCAGTCGCAACAAATAAAACAACTTGAAGTCAGATGCGCCCCGATTTCATTGTATTCTTAAACGTATTTCGACCACAGGCAAGCCCAATTTTCCCTATTTCGGACCCAAGACCGAAGCCCATCCATGTGTAAAGCAATGATGACATGTTTCGTGTTTGCTTTGGACATATGCAGCTGTTTTCAGAGGCCCGTTCTTCCACACGAAAATATGCGAGCCTTGTTCGTATGAAAAAAAAAAAAGGTGGCGACAACAGTGTTTGCAAAATCATTTTAGTGTGAGAGCGCACAACCTGCATAAAACTCCTCGTAAGATTTTCTGCGTTTTAGGCGGCAACCGAATGCTTGTAATGCATGCTTACTTTATATAGTGACAGTGTGTCTTTCGTTTAGAGAAAACTGCATAAAGAAGGAATAACACCATCGTAAACGGCGGCTCTTTGTTAGCTGAGTTGCACGCCGCAAAAAGCGAATATAAACTGAAATCTTGTAAATTAAAAAAAAGGCATGTGTAAAAGAATATAATCAATAGGCTGCATAACAGGTGTTCCTTGGACGAGGTATCAAGAAAAAATATACAAATGTTCAACTTCTAAAAATAACTGGCAAAATCAAACACGGCGCCAATATAAAAATGCAACCACTGTGCTCGATTGTTGTCTATAACCCACCCTATGCGGAAATAAAAATATAACTGCTGTTCCAACAAGCAAGCACCCGATAATTCTGTAGCCGAGAAGTTTTCGCACCCAAATATCCGCGCACCTGAATGTCCGCACGGAAATGTCCTGCACCGATCAAGCGCAGTAATCACAGCGCGATTAACGTTTCAGTGCTGTTCCTCGAAGCTTCTGAGACAAGCGGACTTCATGACCCGGTAGTTCGGTTAGTCAGCTCAACAAAAATAAAGCTGCAACACAGTTACGCGAATTCCAGCTGTGAAAACACGCAGCAACTCAGGCCCCACAAAGCCGGCCGGGGGAGTCGGTGCAAGCTGTCGAACCATCGGCTAACACCGCCACCTCGCGGCGCGTTGCGGAGTTAGCCAAATTACATGTTTTTGCTGGGGGGCGCGCCGAATGGGACAGCCGGAGCAACGGCGCACCGCCGGCAGCCGATCGCGGAGGCCGTGGGTTTCAGTATCTCACTCAGCTCCATTACAGCCACAAAAGATGTTTTTTTGGCGAAAAAAAAAAAGCAAGAAGTATTTAAAAACTTTCAAACTTTGCGCCACAGTGACGTGTTATGAGCAAGAATGATGTCATACGGGCCAACAATAAAACATAATTCTCAGTGCGTTAACTGCACGTTAGCATTCAAAGGTGATGCGGTCAAATGGAACTAGAGGCCCCATTACAGACGTCCAGTCATGTGTCGTCGCGACAGGTCAGTTAGGCGGCCACCAATCGCACAAACAAGGTTCCGTGACATCATAGAAAAGTTGCGGGAAATTGGCTAGGGGGTCGCGACTGCTTCACACGTTTTCTTCAATATCTCCGTTATTTGTTCCAAGATTGCGATGACATTGGTATCATTGTTATCGGGACTGAGCAGCCTTTCTAATAAACCCAACTTGTATTTTGCCTTCATGTCTCCTTTAAACGACACTAGCCGATTGGCATAAGCGACGTTGCCTTGCATGACCTTCTTTGTCGAGCATACACGATGTTTCCCGAAACGATTACTTTCTACCCAAAACAAAAACAATTTCAGGTGCAAATACGGTCAAAAACAAAGCAACGGTGGACAACGGTCGGTGGCTGATTATGGCAGCACCATCTTGGAGGACTGGCGGCAAGCAAGGCTGCAGAGCCGAATGACGCAGTGGAATTGAATACCCACCCTCGTGACTTCATTGTAGTCGTCACCAAAACACACGATTCGGCGGGAGAATCAAAATTTCCCCCTAAATTGATTAATTTCTCAGTGAATACAGGCTCGTTTGCTGCCGGAGAAGTGCTGGGGGCACCATAAAACACAAAATCTTTCGAATAAAACATACTCGTATTGCATGGCTGGCCCCTTGAAGTGCGTAGGTGAGCTGCACTTCAGGAGGCGGGCCACCATTCATGCCCCACAGAGAGACGTTCCATTGTTACTTGGTACGGCTTGCCAACAGGCTAAAAAGTTGCCTGTGGCTACAAAAAAAATTTTTCAATGATTATTCAAACCCGCTTAATTATCAGAAAAAAATTACTCCCACCTCCCCTCGCGGGAACCCCTGTGTAGATGCGACGCATAGGGGGTTCCGTTGTTGTTTCCGTTAGGTTGATTCTCCCATCGCGTGAAACGTGCCGTGAACCCCCTGCCGCGGCTATGACGCAACACAATCCACTTTAATCCAATCCAATCCAAGCCAGGCCAAGCCAAGCCAAGTTAACCTAATCGAATCCAATCCAACGCCCCTCGTGAGAGAGTGTTCGCTATCGGAGAGGACAGGGGGTGAGCGGCGGAGAGCGCAGCTCGCGCGGCGAGGAGAATGGGGGAGGGGTGTGGACGGACAACAACAACGCCGTATGGAGGGACAAGGCGAGTGAATGAGATGTAGTCGCATCTAAAATGGAGCGTCAATGGATTTCTACGTAACAGATCGTTTAGACCCTTGGTGTGAGACGAGCAAGGAAAAATAAATGCTACCCGTTTTCGTTGACCTTGGTTTCAACAGCAAAAAGAAGCCGCGAGGCTGGCCAAGCGAAGTGGGAAAGGCATGCTTGGAGTTGCTATGGCAGCGCCCACTTCAGCACATGACTGTAGCGAGTGATTTCGCTCGAGTGGACATCAGTAAGAAAACCTATGCTGCATAGATGCCAGCCAGCCCCTATCTGCAAAACTCGGGGACTGTACAGGGCGACCATGCCGGTCTTTTGAAGTTGCCTCGAGAATTGGGAAAAAATGGAGGGTGTCGTGAACGCCCTGCACACTGCATTACAGGCATGCAGCAAGCCCTGGCGTGGGCTTTGACGTGTCCCTCCAACGCATCGAAGAAGGAGAGTGGAGATGAAATGCAAGCGTGATACATGCAGGCGACACCAGGTGTTAGGCAGTTCTTTTGCCAAGGGCCTTCACACACCTTGGCCTTCAAATCAATCAACCGAAAAGTCTGCCTCTGCCATGGGAAGACAGTCCCTACGAGGGTATCTGGAAACTGTAAGGGGGTGAAATATGGGTGGAAGAAAGGATTAAGTAACTGGATGTCACCCTGATGGCGATCCTGGGCTACGTGGAGGGTCAAGAGGAAAAGCTGCGGCTGCAAGCATCAGAGGGCCAAGAAATGATGACCAGGCCAGGCATAGAAGGACGGGAAGCAGGGCTTATCGGTAGAAGTTCGACATTTCAAAAGCGCTGTGCCGCTGTTTCATTCCTCTGTTGTCCATTTCCCTTGTGCTGCTTTTGAAAGTCACTGTGGCCCTTCAACTGGTTCGATGTACTGAGGGAACTCTTGTGGTAGAGAGTGATGGTGCCAGGCCTCCCTATGGCACGACAGAAGGCATCCAGGGAAAGCTTGGACCACCTTTCTTTGAAGCCACAGAGGCCATTGCCAAGCTCGGCGAGAAATGCGCCTTAAGCTTGCCCGAAGATGACGTCTGATGGGTCACGGAGCACCAAGCAACACAGACGGTGGTCCAAGCTGGCACGAAAACTGCGGTCTGTCTACGGGCTTACAACCCCGTGTTTTGTAGGCAGCCATATGATGCCATACGATGCCCCGAGGGGCTTAGTGAACCACCAGGAGGCAGAAAATTGGTGTGAAAAGGCAGGAAAGAAGGCCCCAATGCAGTTGCACTGCAGGGGAAAGCTGTGAATCAGAAATGCTGTGTGTTACGGAAACTCGTAAGACAGCAACCTTTCGCTGAAATTAGGCTGGGGGCCTCTATGCAACAGGCATATGGAGGAAGAAGGTCAGCGCTCCACAGCAGACCGAAGATGTGGCACGTGGAGAGATGTCAATGAGCTCCCCATGCGACAACAACGGAAGGGCTCAGTTTCAGAGCGTGCGGCACACACAAAATGTGGCTTGTGCCGACAACGGCCACACCGTCACGGCCAACAGGGTGACATCAGGAGGGGAGGTGACGACAAAAGCTGCAGTGCAAGTAATGCCATCACCCAGGGAGGACACGGTCAGGGCGTCAACTTGATGACTGGTGGAGCAAATGCCGGGCAAGTTGGACAGTGCCATCGACCCTGTTTCTGGCAGTGAAAGTCTTCTCTGTTTTCGTACCAGTCTTTAAATCCTTAACAACAAGGATGTTATAGGCATGGACCGAGAAAAGTTGCTCCCTTACTCTTCAGTTTGATCCACCCTTTTTCTTCAGCCACCAATTTGCCTCCAGCGTTTAATATTTTCATATAAGATGGCGTACGTTGCCTTAGAAAAATGCCTTTCCAGCCAGCAAAGCGATCGTGTTCAGAGGTTGGCCCGACCTCAAGAAGATGAGTGTAAGGTTGCTCTTTGTAAGCGGGCTTTCCCACGTTGTGAGTTGAGGAGTGAAGCAGAAAAAACAGGCGACAACGAAAGCGAACACAGTGGGAGGAAACCGAGGATGGCGATCAGGCCGTGGACACCAAGTGTAAGCAAGATGCCGTTGGAAACCTGAATCAGTATAGCTACAATCCTGCTTAAAGGAGTCATGAAGAGAAAATGTAAGTTGGTTTTATTCGAAAGATTTCATGTTTTATAGTGCCCCCAGCGCTTGTCCGGATACAAACGGTGCTTTATTCACTGAGAAATTAAACAATTTAGGTTAAAATTTTGATTTTCCCGCTCAATCGTGCGTTTTCGTGGTCCCAAGTGACATCACTGAAACCGACCGCTCTGCAGCCTAGAGTACCTTCATTACCTTCATTGGCGCGCCATTTCGGTTGCTCGCTCGCCGGCGACGCAAGCGCAATCATTGAAGCGCATTCTTGATCACGTCGCATTGTTGTCGCTCAGATCACGTACAGGGTAGAGACACACGTATACGCTGGCGCCAGCCATTTTCGGTTGCTCGCTCGCCGCCGAAGCAAGTCATTGTGTCAAAACCGCGCTAAAATTATCGCCGCAACGCGGTTTACTGAAGAAGTTTGAATCATATTGTCTGTTTCGCGTTGCTAGGTCTCGTGGGAAACGAAAAGAATAACGCGTTGAGCCCGTTGGCCCAATTGCGGCGGCACGGGACCGTTCAAAGGTTGTCTCCACCCTGTACAGCGGTGTTGGTTTGTTCCCGCGTTTCTTTACGTTCCGTAACCTAGATGGCGCCACCATACGTGGCAAGCGTTTGGTTTTTTTTTCCCGCATTTAAACCTGGCTTGTTTTTGTTCTGGGAGAAAATATTCGTTCCCTGAAACAGTGCTCGCTCGACAAATGGGGTCACGTAAGACACCGTTGCTTGCGTCAATCGGCCAGTGTCGTCTGAGACAACCCCAAGCCCCGTAGTGCTGTGCAGCTAAACCAAGCATGCTGTGCGCAGTAGGAACAGCAGAACGCATCAGTACTTCTATGTTTACATGTGCTTTCGTAACTTCCACTGTTTGTTCCATCATTCTTATTGCTTTGTAAAGAATGTGCCCTAAATTTAAGCGCAAATCGCTCGTTCGTCTAGTTTGTAAGCTCTACCTAATTTGCGTCTGCTTCCCGCAGCCTCCACCCAGCTTAGAGCTTAGCTCATGTGACATCATAGGTTCTGTTGCGGGAAATGAGCTGGTGGGTCGCATGACCATTCCCGTTTTTCCTAATTATGTAGCTTATTTGAGCGAAGTTTACGTTAAAAGTGGTGTCAGTATGATTCTAACGAGACAATCTTTTGAATGAACCAAACCTGTGTTTTCTCTTCATGGCTCCTTTAATGCCTCCCCAGTGCGAAGGTGCCGTTTTAGCAGGAGTTTGTGGCCAACCCCTAACCTACCAACAGCGTCACTGGTCATCTGCGTTCACAGAGTGGAATGGCACTACTGGGTTTTTTTGTTCTTTTTTCTTTCAACTGAGCAACAGGCAGTCCTTTGTTATAATAGCACCCCACCCCCTCCCCCCACCCCCACTATGAAGGTACAGCCACACCCACATCCACATAACCCCAGGGAAAAAAATTAAAGCAGTTCCATTCAATGTGAAAGCTGTCGGAAGAGCAGAGCAGTGATTCGGCACAATGGGCTGTAGCACCGTCATCCACTCACTGCTACCACCCATAACAATTCAAATTTCCCACCTTCGCAGTGCTCGCACGCCCCCTGCCTGAAACTGCACCAGCGGGAGTCCTGTTCTCTTTGTGCTTGCTTTTCCTCCCGCACATGCTGGTGTTGCACTGCCACATTTTGCATTAACTATCGTAAAAACCACCCTAACGAGCATTCTGAACTAAATGAAACCGGCCGCTGCCGGTTAGTTACATATACTTTGCCTCAAATGTACCTGCAGTTTTCTTTGCGCTAAACAACAGGGAGATGTATGACAACCGCCAGCAGTTCAAGAGTTTTGAACGCTTATGACCACACGAACCGCTTGGCTTTCGAAGCCTCTGGGTTACGCTGCGACGACGATGGAGCGCCGTCTGACTCTACTAGGGTCCACCAAGCGAACTACGCAACAAGGCGAGCCCCTAAAGTGCTCTGCACTCAAAATCAATCAAGCGATAGAAGAGGCACTACTCACGGTGGCGTTGGAGACTTGCAACATCTCCTCGAAGAGCGAGTCCTCCTGCTTGTGGCGACCACTGGTGTCCACCACGATGATCTCAAAGCCCTCGCCCTTGAACTTGTCCACGCCCTCCTGGGCTATCACCACGGGGTCCACCTCCGTGTAGCTGCACATGCACACATACAAGGGGGGCAGAATTAACTTCACACATACAATTTCCAATCCAATCCAATCCAATTTCCCAATTAGATGGCCACATTGTTGCTTTAGCAGATAATCTGCCAAATTCAACCACATACCGATCCTTAAGTCGTCGGCAATAAAAACTACTCTGTGAAGAAAGCATCCAAGTCAACACAGGGTTCGTACAGGCTTGAAAAGCAAAAATTCAAGGGTTTTCAAGTACTTTCAAGGACCACAAAACACATTTCAAGGTCCCCATCTAATGTTTTATATGGGATTATTTATAACTTTTCCAACACAATGCAAAAGTTTTTATTGCACCAATACCTAAGCACATTAGTGCACATTTAGATAGTTGCTAACGGGTTCGTAAATGCTTCCCCAGCTTTATTTTTTATTTTGTGGCTGGTATTTAGAGGTTTTTCTTTTTCCTTTGTGTTTGCTGAGGCTGCTTGATTTTAAAGCTTAGTTAATGTTGCCTGCATCTCCTCCTTTATGAGCAAGAGTATCAGCTAAAATTAAATCCGCAAGTGTTGCTGCAAGGCAGGATGAACAATGTACACGTCCACCATTTGCACGAAAAAGCAAACGCAGATGGAGCGTATGAGGCACAGGAAACATGCAAGGAGCATGCGTCCACAGACTAGATGGAAGATGCAAGATAGAGAACAGAAGCTGGCTTTCACTGGATTGTATCGTGACCATGGATTGGATTGACAAGTGTCTGCTCCCACCAAACTTGTAATTTCACGCAGTACACTGAAACTTGATTGTTACAATGTTTCTTTACATTGTTAGCACCTAAAATCGACGACAAACACTTTAAATTCTTGTGAAAAGACAGGGCCATTGATTCTCTCCGGAAAAATCAAGGGTTTTCAAGGACCCTTTAAAAATTCCAGGACTTTCCAGGCCTTGAAATTGACACTTCTAAATTCAAGGGTTTTCAAGGTTTCAAGGACCTGTGCGAAACCTGCAACAACAATGCAGGCTACCTTGCTGTCCAAACTCAAAAAACGATGCCAGCTCAACCTTTATGTGTTCTACTGCAACAACAAACCAATCTGTTCTTTGATTAAAATGTTTTGTGCAATTCAACCTCCATGCTTCCACTTTTATTTACACTTTTTAATTGCCTAATCTATTGTAATCGTGTATTGGCCTTTACATTGGCGTCAGTGTGTTTGGAAAAAGGTATGGCGAGTTACCTGTCCCCTTTCACCGAGAATAACCAGAAAAATTCGAAAATTCGCGCATTTTTTTTAGGCAGATGCGTTTTTAAGTGTGAGCAACTATGTGCCACTGTTTCACGCGTTTCATCAACGCGTACTAAGACCACAAAAATTCATCAACTCCCCTGCACACAATTCCCCCCGAACTTACTTTGGCCATCAGCTCCTGTAAAGGTATTTTAAAAACTTTCGAAATTTACAAGATACCTGAGCACCAATTTAGGGAGACTTTCAGGTGAGTCGTAAAAATAAATTAAATGATTTATAGCGACAGAAAACTTTATGGCCGTGCACAAACTACAAAGGGAACAGGCATGCTTCAAGCAATCGACCACTCTTTACCAAGTGCAAATGGCGAAGAGTGACCAAGCTTACTACTTCAAGCTTCTTGATGGATTCACAGTAGTCACTTATAAAAATATTACTTCAAAGTGTGAGCTCATTTTATATGCAGAATACAAACAGCCAGTAAGCCATACATAATCAGACAACTTTTCAAAAGGCTAAATATGCCATAGAACTAACTTCAATTTTCAAGCTGTTTCGTCCAGTCTAAGAAAGATATGCCGTCTTTTGTGAATACCTGTGTTTGCTTTACAAACTAGGTAACTTTTCTCTTTGGCAAAAGCGCTAACTGCGTTTGAACGTTTAAAAGATGGGGGGAAAAAAATTACCGTACCGTATTTACACGATTGTAAGTTGACTCGAATGTAGGTCGACCCCCACAAAATTGCATCTCTCACAAAAAAAAAAAAAAAAAAGAAAATGCGAGCGCCACCTAGAAAATCGTATCACAAAGAGAAGCTCTATCGTCAACCCACACGGCGTCTCTACCCTACCATCAATGATCGATGCTCCCACAAGAGCCGTGCGCTTGCGGTATGCGCGGTAGATGTTAAAAAAAGAAAAGCTTTTGTAAAAGCACCCGGAATAACCATGCGCTGTGGGTTGAGCGGGAAGAGCACACCCGCTGTGAGATGACAACCATCGAAGCAACCGGCAGCGGCCACAGCCGCGCAATACCAAAACAAACAACATGGCGGCTGACGACAGCGGCCGCGTACGATTTACTAACCTCCCACCATCGCGTTGGCGTTGCTCGGGCAACTTTTTCACGCCGGTGTCGACGATTCCGCGCGCGTGGCAGCTTCTGCTGCTTTGAAGTTCTACCATTCTACCTCGGTATGACGCGTGACGAGCGCGGCAGTGGGAGCAGCCTGACGACTTGCCCCAGCCGGCTGGCGCCGCCAATGTTTAGGCTTACCACGGTGGCGGATATTTGATTGGTGCTGTCCCTAGCGGCGCGGATAATGCTTTATAGTGTCGTTTCGACCACATTATCAGCTCCTTTCCTGCACAAACGTCTTCGTTTGTGTCTTCAGTGATATCTTAACTCTTTCGGGACCGCTCCATAGGCGATCGATCACATATGATCGATGGTTTCGCGAGCCTGCAGAATACAATTTTTCGCTCGATGGAACACCTAGCGACATCTAGGAGATAGTTTGAAAACCTGGAGTTTTCCTGTTCTGTGAAGTTCCTTTTTTTATCGCCAGATGGCAACGCATCAGATATTTTATTCTGACGGGCAGTGGTTTCGAATGTAAACAAACATGGCGTCCATACTCGCGCAGCGCGATAAGAAATCCGCCTCGTCTCGTCTCGCATATCTTCGCCTTCTACTGTTGATTTTAACGATGAGAGTGGCAGTGAAGAGTCGGAATGCGGCTTTAGAGATCGATTTCAGCTCGAGTGAGGTTTCGGGTGTCGATCAGCCTGGAACATCAAATCGCGCTCACAGGTGGGTGTTCGTTTAGTTCAATTGGCTCTAGAGTAAGTGTGTGCGCTCGAAATATGTTCTGGCTGGTTTATATTTGTTCGCTAGGGTGTTAACTACCTATGGTAGATCTCCTGCCACCAGCGCAGAAACAGGTCAAGTTTTCGCCGAGACGAGAGCCAGGCGTGTACCTGGGCGACGACGTAGCCAAGGCCCTAGTGCCAAAGAGATCACACTCAAAACAAAAACGAGTTACACCTAGCCGCATCAAACTTTCCCGATAAAGAAACAAAGCATTGTGTTGGATTTTGCATATCCTGAAATAATTTTATTCTTTATTAATGTTTTTATATTTGCACTTTTTTCTATCTTTTTTCTTTAGTTTTTTTACGAAGTTTATCTTTCAGATTTTTTCATGGTTCTGCTCGTCAGTGTTGAAGGAAAACTTGGTATTCTTGTCAAAGAACATATAATTAGCTGCATTTTGGTATATGCTAAGGCAGGATGGTGCCTTTGCTTTATGTAATAAAAAATTTGTACCGAGACCTCCCTTTTTCATCATTTTTGCCGGCGGTCCCGAAAGAGTTCAAGAGCCGTTAGAAGCGGTCGCTGGAGCTATGCGCACCTCTTCGCGACTGGTGACGCCGCCATGTTGCCGCCGTCGATCGCGTAGCGTCGCAGCATGCGGTCATCGAGTAGGAATACCGCGGGTGGTATTTGCGGCACTGTCAGCACGGCGCATTTTCGCGAGCAGAAAACGCCCCATGCGGTTCACCGTTTTAGACCATAACCATGGGAACGAGGGTGCAAAGCTGTCCCTACCTCGTAGCACCCCAGATTTCTCATTTATCTTGCCGTTACTAGCGGTAGACGGTTCGATTCCGATTCTAAGTCGACCCCCCAACATTGGATTGTCAAATTTGAAAAAAAGGGTTGACCTACAATCGTGTAAATACGGTAGATCTACCCCACAAAGTTCATCTCTCTCTCTCGTCCTATCTCCTCTCTCGCTTAAAAACAAACAAACAAAAAAAAAACGAGTGCAGAAAGAATTGTTTGAACGTTGCTGTGAATGAGCGCCGAGTGAGTTCTTGAGGCCCACAGGACTCATGAGAGATGGGATGATTCAGCACAACACAGATGTGACACAAGCACGCAGCAACGCGGCCGCCTAGAAAATCGTATTGCAAAGAGAAGCTCTTCGGTCAACCACTGGTACCCCCCCTACGGCGGCTTTTCCATCAATGATCGGAGCGCCCACAAGAACCATACGCTTGTGGTGTGCGCAGTAGATGTTGAAAAAGAAACGCTTTTGTATAAGCACGTGGAATAACCATGCGCTGTGGGTTGAGCGGGAAACGTTATTCCCAATCATGAGAACACATTCGCTGCGAGATGGCAACCATCGAAGCTACCGGCAGCGGCTACTGCCGCGCGATATCAAACCAAACAACATGGCGGCTCACGGAAGCGGCCGCGCGCGATTTCCTTGAATTCGAGAGTAGGTTGGTAGGATTCAAGAAGCGTTTTGTTCGTCTCTAATAAACAAAATGAGTATCACCGAATCCCTTGAATCAATGCACGGCGCTGACGTAGGCACAATCATATCACGTTGTTCAGTGCACTTCTGAACGCGCTGGTGGAAGGTTAGCCGCTCCAGGTATGGTGGACAAAGGGCACAGATCGGGAACTAACAACTTTCAAAGTCGGCATTGGTGCCAGAATGTATGCAATAGTAAACGCTACGCTTGGACCGTAACCGTAGAAACGAGGGTGTTACACTTTCCCCAGCTTGTAGCACCCCTGATTTCTCGTTTCTCGTGCCGTTACAAGCGGCGGCACAAAGTTAGATTTCGATTCTAAGTCGACGCCCCAACGTTGGATTGTCAAACTTGAAAAAAAAAAAAAAAAGGATCAACCTGCAATCGTGTAAATACCGGTAACTTCGCTGCTCACCTTCCGTAAAAAGGAATGCGTGCCTTGGTGGCGTTCTGCTTGAGCTGGTCGAAGGCGCCCGCCCGGAAGGTGTCCGCACACACCAGGCATGTCTTCCAGCCCTTCTTCAGGTAGTGGTAGGCCAGCTGCACAAAGGAGGGGGGGGGAGAGAAACGGTTAAGAACAGACCACACTTCGTAACAGGAGAAAGACACGGCCTCGCGGCTCTGTAGTTTTAGTTAACTCTTTCGTTACGGTGCCATAGGCCATCAGACACGGAGTTCCGATGACTTCAAACCTCCTGCGAGAACTCAAAACGGCGCCTTGCAGACTACTACCGCCATCTGGCATACTTATTGGCAATTCCTTTTGCAGTTTCAGTTTCGTTTGTTTACTTCTTGAGAGCGGAGGCCGTGTTGTGAGCGAAATTTGAACACAAGGTAACTCCCAGTTGGGCGGAAGTGGTGTCCACTTCGAGCCGCCGCACTCCGCAAAGGCTGTCTATCGTCGCTGGCACTTCGGCAGCTGCTGCTGCTGATTTTTCTGACACCAGCAGCAGTGATGACTCCAGCAAGGACATGGGATCATCATCGTCATCATCATAAATGGGAGAGGCCTTTGCCCTAAAGTGGGCATAGATCGGCTGATGATGATTACGAGGACGACGACAAAAGAAGAAGAAGTAGAAGAAGGAGAAGCACATATTTGAGCACAAGTGTCACAAGGACACACCTTTTTTTCGCTCCTGAATTTTGTGCAACACCAGCCGAAAAGGATGGAGAAGAGAAGAAACTGCAAGATGTTCTATGGAAAACGAAGGCGCAAAGCAGAACCAACGTCTTTTGCTCCCCTTGCAATGTCCACCTTTGCTTTTGGCCACCACGCCACTGCTTCACTGAGTGGCCTTCAAGGCTGCTAGATTGAAGGGCATTCCGAAATACAGAACACGATGTATAGGACTGGTATATATATGGAATGATAGCTAAGGAACATAGGAACAATTTGTACATTCCAGATTTCCTAAAATAATTTTCTGGCTGAGTACAGTCACATATTTGTGTCATGTTTATACTTTCTGTGTACTTTTCTTTTGTTTATTTCACAACCAAACTCTGAATAATTGTAATTCTCACAATATTGCTGCTATGCACCTGAAAGGGCAAAGTACCAAGCTACAATTTCATGTATGACAATGCTAAATGTGTCCAGTTGCTCGAGACAAAGCAATTTTTTTGTGGAAGCACCCAAAATTAGTCATTTTTTCTCACCGTAACGAAAGAGTTACGAAGTCCTTGTTGTTGCAAAAATATTTCTTGGGGCATTTAGAAAGGCGTTGAAGGTAAAGACCATATATACACGAGTGTAGGTCGACCCATTTCTCCAAATTTGAAAATATGATGTTGCGGGGTCGATTCACAATCAAAGCTGAAACTTCTACCGCCAGCAATGACAAGCCAAATGAGAAATCCGGGACGCAATGCCGTAGTTGCAACAGTGCATTTCCTTTCTGACTCTACCTGTTGCATATAGTAGCTATTCTGAACGAATGTTCGCACCAAACCCCTTGGGTACATCACCGCAATACTGCTAACAAGGCCATATTTTCCGCTTTATAGCTACAAAACAACAAAAAATAGTGCAACATGTATTTTATGTAGGTGATAGAGAGCAACCTTGGCTTTAGTTTGTTAAAGTTTGAAAAAAATCGAAGACGACCGCTTTTTTTACTTGCCTTTCAAAATATACCAAAATGTGTTGTTACCTTGATGCAGTGCAGGGCTTTTTCATAGTGAAACGTCTTGACCACATAAACCAAAATTGGCTCGAAGATTAACAAGGATAGAAGAATAACCCTAAAAATTGCAACTACCTAGTTGTTTAGATTCCAAGAAAAAAAAGGCACCACATTTGGGCAATTTTCAAAGTTTTTCCCAATTTGGAAATTTTTAATAAAAGGAATTCGCTCTGCAAGCCAAAGACTGATACGTTCATTCATTTGAGAGTATGCAAAGTCTTTACATAAAATGAACTAGGGCGATAGCTGCAGAAGTTTTTGTTTCACAGCGGTAAAAGTTTTCAATTTTCCGCAACCCGCTCAATGCATCAGCGACCCGAGTTGGCTTTGGAAATTTTTTTGAGAAAGGGAAACATTTTTTTCCACAAAGGAACTTCACGTATGTTTTCTCCTGCGCATAAGGAGCCATATAAAAAAATTTCGTCAAAATTAAAGACGTCGACCGGACATGCCTGTCCGATGTCTCGTGAAAGCAGCACCCATGAGCAACTGCATGCCATATGTTTTGCCTTTCCCAATATCATTACCAATGGCTGCACTGCTGTGGTAGCTGCTGCACTGAGCAATTCTCTCCACTGAACTTTTCCTTCACACCAACACTTAGGGCATGGACACACTACTGCAAAAGCAAGAGCTAAACAAAAAAATTCCCACGAGCACTTCAGACTGCCTACACCTTGAGGTGAAGGCCTAGCAATTATCAGACACCTTCACTGCCACTTTCCTAGTGTTAGGTCGTGTTAATGCTTGCGACGACAGCTACAGTCACTTTGGAAGTCTGATGAGACACTTCAAAGCCAACTGCACTCAAAATTTCGACCTCTTGAAAACACAATTTCCGTATAGTCTGCTTAAAAAGAAAGCAACATGCAAAATACAACAGCTGAAATATGCGCGTGGATGTCGCTAGTGGCCACCAAAAATCGGCGATTTTGAAACCGAAATCGAGAAGAGCGCGGCCATTGAAGTAACGTTGCAGTCGTCCAGCAAGCAACACCGGTCGGTAAGCAGCTTGGCAGCAGGCCTGCGCGCAAGCTCTACGCGTGCACGGGGCAGCAAAGGGGTGAAGCGTGTGCAGCAGAGCTCGACCGGTTCTCCAGCTGCGTGGCTGGTCAGAGAAAGAAGCCCCTGTCGGCTGAAACGTCACAGCCACGTCATGGCTGTTTGCACGATCCGCCGGCAGGTGCAGCGTGGTCTCAGCGGCAGAGCTTTTGTAAACACTTCTGACTGATTGACGAGGCGTTTGACCACTCGTGTTCAGCTCCAGCTGACTTCGTGGTACTTACTACGCATTAAAAGGACACTGAAGTGATTTGTAAACATTGCGGGATTACTAGCGCAAATTGTAGTCCGGAGTTACTAGCACAAATTGTGTCGACCACTCTGAGCGCGTTTACGCGAATTTATTTAGTAGAAAAAGCAATTCGAAAATGCTGTCCTCCTCTCTGCAGTCTTGCCCATTTTTTGTGGCGTTTTCGTGTGATGTCACGAGGAGACGAGCTGGCAATTGGCTGCGCTACTGCACAGTTCGCCGACCTTCCGATCGAGTCGGTCGGCCCAGCGTTTAGTCCACCGGCCGCCGACGGGTCGTTGCAATTCGCTCGCTCAATTGAAACTAAGCCACCACACGTTTGTGAATGAAAGAATGTGCCTTTCTTTACTTTGTTAGTTTGTGCACTGTATCTAGCTCCAAGTCGAGTCAAGGTCGCCTCACACAAGCACTGCACAAGGGCACATGTGACGCTTCGCTGACTTTACGCTAGTAGGAAAATCTAAGGCCACTTGAAGGCGGGAGAAGAGTCAACGAAGTCAATATTGGTACTAAGAAAATAAAATCAACTGAAACTTTTATTGTACAGCACAAAACTAGGGAGCAGGAAGCACTTTTTTGTTCTGGGTGAACAAGCACAGCGGTCAGCAGCACGACCGCACATCTGCGAACGCTTTTCCATCCAAGAAAGGCAATTGCTAGACGTGAGATATTGTGGAAGTTTGGGGGACGCTTACTGCACGGGGCGCTATACAACAAATAGTCGCCTAAGGTACTTCAAATTCTAAAAATAAATAAGTGTAAACTGGTTATATATTATATACCTTATATATCCAGCCTCGGCAGAGCTGGCCTGTGGCCGAGTGGTCTAAGGCACTATATTATCGTTTTACAAGTCGCAAGTTCGAATCCCCGAGGGCGCATCGTTTTTTTTTGTTTTTTTTCTTTTTTGCCAGTTGATTTGTTAGTTTTTGGTTATGTTTTCTAAACCTGACGTTCACAGTTCCATAAGCGAGTTCGCAGAACGCGCGCAGACTTATACTGACGCGCTAGCCAGTTCTCGTTGGTGTGCTGTTGCCCCAAGCACGGACTGCTTGCGGGCAGTGGGCACAGGCCAGAATCAGCACACCCTTGGCCTGGTGCGAACACGCCTTTTACGATACAGACATGAGTGAGGCAAGCTCCGAATATGCGGGAAAAGCGCATGGCATTTCAGCGTCTGCAATGACGCGGAGGTCGTTCATCTACTGCGTGGGCCTCGGCTAGTGATTGCTACAATTCCAAGCCGTCGTGGGATGCCCATCGTAGGCATTTTACAGCCGAAAGCATGGCAGAAGCGCGGTATGGCGATTATTGAGATATCGAAAATACCCATCAGATAACGTTGGATGTCAAGCATGTTGTTTTACAGAACCGAAACCGAAACTTGTTTGAATGCTAATCTTGGACATCATCCAATCACGGTGCCATCTCCTTGCGACGTCACAGCTTTAGTTGGTGCGGCTGCCACAGACTGCGCATTGCGTAATAAAATAATTACCGACTTATCAACCGGATAAACTATGAAAAGTGTGTTCATTTGAGCCAGTCTACGCAGTGCAAGCAAAAACGGGAGCTTGACAAATTCACTCAGTGTCCCTTTAAGGCTTTCACACTATCACAAATCCTGAAAGAGGACGCCTCATTGGAGGCAGGAGCGGGGATGGTGTCACCTTTGTGCAGGTGGTGGTCTTGCCGCTTCCCTGCAGGCCGACGAACATGATGACGTTGTTCTTGCCCTTGGTCGGCTGCCACGCCTTCACACCCGGGTCCACCAGCTGGAAGAAGCACAGGGCAAGGCAGTGGTCAGCTCTGGGGCACAGTTCACTGGTCAAGTGAACATCCAACACCAAAGGAAAAAAAAAAAATCTCTGAAGACACCTACTGTGAAGTTCCGAGCGAACACCTACCCCCGAAGCCTTGCCTACCCCTCTTTAGAGGAGAAATATTAAATTCACTAAAAAAACCCCAAAGTTCGCCAACCCACTAAAATCGATGGCTTTACCGCAGATCAGTGAACAAAACAAACGTGAATCATCCATTCGTGAGTTCATATGGTCACCTATTTGTCCTTTCCATGATAGACCCGAAAGTTCGCCCATCTGATATTGTTTCATTATATCTCCGCAGTTTTGGTTAGCCGTGCGGCCACATTTTTCCGGTAAATTAATTTACTTTCTCAGTAAATAAAGCATCATTTGCATTCGGACAAGCGCTGGGGACACTATAAAACACAAATCTTTCGAATAACACAAACTCGTATTTTGTCTCCATGGCTCCACTTATAATTACACTTAATGTCATTTTTCGTGTACGTGTGGCACGTGTGTGCCTTTTGTAGTGAACAAAATGTGTATATCGTCTTCCCGGTCCCTTTGATGCGACAGACAAGCTATCAAACGTGCCGCGGCCAATGGGAGGTTTAGGAGACCTCTCTCACTGCCACGGACACAGCCCACCAGCTTTTGTCCCATCAACGCGCCAGTTAACCGTTGGCAAGTGTTGGCAAAAATGCCTCTGTGTGTACGCAACACAGGGCGAGCGCTGGGAGGAGTTGTACAAATGATGACGATGATGTTTGAATGTTAATGGCGCAAGGCCAACTAGGGCAAAGAGCGCCAAGAAAGCGTTCTGATGAATAGGTGACAACTAATATTGGTTAGAGGGAGTTGTACAGGGCGAAAAATACAAGTGCTAAGCACTCGCCAGTATATGCCTCCACAGGTATGTGCTACGTGTTGCCGTCCCTTGGACACGAACACGTTTTTCACCTTTCTTGCTAATAGCCCTGAATTCCTTTTTTTTTATATCTAGCAAAAAGCTTAAAGCTTTTCTGTGTGTGTTTTCTTTAATATTGGGACCCTATAGGCTTACAAACGAAGAACTGAGCTTGTGGTGCAAGTAAATAGCAATTTAGAGGTGTAACATTAAATAAGGTTACCGTACTTACCCAATTCTAACGCGCACTTTTTTACCGGAAAAATAGGTCGAAAAATGGCATGCGCGTTAGAATCGGATACGAAAACCGAAATTGCCGCAACAGCGGAAATTTTGTCCCACCCATCGCCATCGCCATCTCAAGATGGCACCAAACGTTTTTAGCAACAATTTTTCGGACGCATGAAGCATAGGGGCCTGGGCTTTTCTATCGGCGTTCACACAAATCGTCAAATCGTTCCATTTGTGCGCTTGATAACAGCAATGGCAGCAGCGGCTCTCTCGCGTTCAAAACACGAGCGGTCGGCTGAAGCGTGCGCCTCTGGGGAAGCTCGCGGGATGGGCGTGCGAGGCGTGGGCCACGATCCCATCGACCATGGTTGAACGTTCGTTCATGAAGTGTGGCATCGCGAACGTGCTTGACGGCACTGAGTACGAGATGTTGTGGTCAGCGGAGAGCGACGAGGAGTGAGATTACTTCGGGAAATAAATCGCCCGTTTCTCTCGCATTCGTTTTTCTTGCTCACAAAGTTCCGTGCGCGTTACAATGGGACGTGCAAGTTTTTTTTCGTTTCGTTTTTTTTTTTTGACAGGAAAATCGGGTGCGCGTTAGAATCGGGGGCGCGTTAGAACTGGGTAATTACGGTATTAGGCAATTAAATTTTCAAATTCAATCAGAAAATGATTTTTTATTGTTTTCCTAAATTTTAGAACCAACTGAGCCCACACGCAAAGGATAAAGCCGGTGTTGCAAGTACTACTTTTAGATTCACAGCCGTGCAATCAAACTAGGTCTTCAGTCCTTGGGGTCACCCTGATGTCAGTTTGGCCTTCACTACAATGCCTTCCTCTATCTAGCGTTCAACTTTAGCAAAAAATTAACAATGGTGATATGTATTGAAAGAGGCATCCTTTAAGAATCACTTCCCAGAAAACTAGCTGCTTTGGCTTTGTTCTCAAATTGGTAGAAGAATTTTGGTTAATGTCCTGAATATAGGACAGCAGGGCCGAAAAGGTGAAATGCTTTCTCAAAAACCTTAGAAAGGGTTAAAGGCAGAAAAGGTTAAAATCCAGCGAGTGACAATTTTCGATTCAATGTCTCCCCAAGCTTCGCTTCCTGCGTGTTTATTGTGTGACACTGACCAATTTTCGTCACTGTCGTGTGTACAATAAAAGAATGCCAACTTTTTTAAGCGACTGCTACAGCCTCCGCCCAAAAAAAAAAAGATGCCAAGAAAGAATAATTTCACTTGAGGCCACCGGCTGCCAGGCTATCAATGCCTAACACTTCAGACATCAGTGCACAACAGTAAAAAGGCAGCCGGACGCTTTGGGTGCGTGAGCATGCCTTGTGTTATCAGAATTTCCAGTACAATACCGCAACTTGGAAGGGGACTGGCTGGCATTTCAGTGCGAACAATCCTGCTTGTTAAGCAGAAGATGAGACACAACTAATAAAAAATTAAAGCAATCGGAAGTGCAGAGCAGTGACTCACCATAATGGGCTGTAGCGCCATTATCTGCTCACTGCTACCACCCAAGGCAATTCAAATTTCCCGCCTTCGCAGTGCTCGCGCACCCCCTGCCTGAAACTACGCCAGCGGGAGTTCTGTTCTTTGGTACTTGCTTTTCCCCGCCCCATGTGCGAGAACGTTGAACTGCCACTTTTTTTTCGCTTCCTATCGTCAAAACAACTCACCGAGTGTTCCTAACTAAATGAACACAGGCACTGCCAGTTAATTCACGTCTGTTTTGCCTCAAATGTACCTGCACTTTCTTTGCACTAAACAACAGGGAGATGTATGACAAGCGCCAGCGGTCACGAGTTTCGAACGCTTATGACTATTTTAAATCACTTCACTTTCAACGACAGCCGCTACGACGAAACACCATGTGGCTCCACTTGGGTCCAGCAAGCGAGCTACGACGACAAGGCGAGCCCCTAAAGTGCTCTGCACTTAAAAAGAATAAGCAGTGCAAGACAATGGAACACAAGAATCAGAGTATGAACAGACACAGCACCAACTCAACTAAAATTCTCCAACTGAACACAGTGCCGTTTTCTGGCTAGCAACCAGCCAGATGACATCTAGCGCGCATCTAGTGCTGTTATCCTTTTAAATGATGCACCAACTCGCCAAAACCTGTTTTAGGACTATCAGGCTCGCACTATAGACAAATGAAGCAAAGCACGCTTGTCTACAGCGAAGTCAAAGGGAATGAACCGCCTCGTCTGTGCAGCAAACTCATCTGCCCTGCGCAAGACGACCGCTCACCTTGATGAGCTCCTTGA
Organism: Haemaphysalis longicornis; assembly: GCA_013339765.2. Lineage (NCBI taxonomy): Eukaryota > Metazoa > Arthropoda > Arachnida > Ixodida > Ixodidae > Haemaphysalis > Haemaphysalis longicornis. Next base: position 11,002 of record JABSTR010000442.1, on the reverse strand, counting down.
AGACGGCAGACTGGATCATCCGGCGCTTGTTCAGCCCGGCGGCCATTTCGTCAATGTCGATGACGGATCTGCGCCATGTAGCAACACTCTCCTACTACACTCTATTATCCCCTGAAACGACCTCTGCTCTTTAGCCACACGGTAACCAACCAATAGACAGGATTCAGTGGCATTCGTACAGAGGGATTTTGCTCCGTAGTTATAAACATTTTTCGAGCAAGTTGGCTCTGCAGCATTCAAAGTCCAGCACCAGGATTCGCAAAAAAGAAATATCTGCAGCAGAACAGACCAAAACAAACAGACCAAAACAATGTCTACGTTTTGCTAATTCTGCCTCAAGGCTCAAAACGACTTATCATACCAAGAAATACATGCATGTAATCTGAATCCTGGACTTGAGCTAAATAATCAAATAATAAATGGCATCGGTTGAAGACACATGCATGACTTCTACTAGTTGACCAACTTGTGGAATGTGGCTGTTTGTGTTTACTTTAAATGTATTCCACGCCCTCAGACTCTGTACTAATATTTTCTTGAATTCACATATTTTTAGAGACCCCCCTCCTTGAAAAAAATGAGGCGGCAATGAGCAGCTTTAGGCATAACAATGTTCACATGCAGCGGAAAACATAACAAAATAAACAAACAAGAACAGAAAAACCGAGGAAACCAGCCTACAATATGCTTCTGGCAGAACATACCCGCTACTCTAGTTTGAGTGAAACCTTGTCATTACGACATTTGCGAGTTGTGTAGGTTCTTCTATTTAAGCAACACTCATGCCAAGCGCCACCATGACACGCACTTAACGTCCTTGTATTTTCTACTGTCCTTGCCATTAGCGGCCAGTACGAAAAATAAAAACAGGAGATAAAACTGAGAAATACAGTTATACCCTAATCACCTGAAGCTTACATAGTACGACAACTTGTAATGAGTAACGATGCAATCAACAAGTGTCGACAGGAGACACAGGAAGCCAAGATTTAGTGGATTGTCGTGCTGCATAATTCGGACTACGAGACATCCCCATTGAACCCAACTCTTTTTTTCTTTTTTTTGTCCACCCCATTCCGTGCAGGGTTTTCGGTATTTGAAGTGCACAAGTTGAGTACAGTGCACAAATACGTCGAAAAGAAAATTTGCAATATTAACAATTGTTCGGGTGAATTGAACACAAAGGACAGCTAGAAATCTGTCAAACTCCTCGCTGCAGTGGCTCAGTGGCTTCGATTTCCGGCCGCGGCAGCCGCTTTTCTGACAGATGCGAAAAGCAAAAACGCCCCCGTGTACGAGATTTCGGCGCACGTTGAAGATCCCCTGCAGGTGGTCAAAATTCATCCGGAGCCATCCACTACGCGCACCTCATCGCCTGCGTTGCGTCGGCGCGTTAAACCCTGCAATCAATACACCACAGTCAAACTTCAAAAACGCATGCTTTAGTGTGATTGAAATTCGGCGTGAAATGTTTGTTTTGATGGAAAAAAACAAAACAAAAAAAAAAAAAAAAAAGAAAGTTATTTACAATTAATAAAAAAAAATAAGGAGAAAATTAAACCAAGAAACTGAAGAAGAACAAACAACCACTTCGAACACAAGGTAACTGTGGACAGGGAATTGAATTCAATTTATTCATCCGAATATTTCACCATCATGACTTCTTCTAGATTGATTGATTGATTGTTGGTTTAACATGCCAAAACTCATCATCGTCATCTTACTGAGGTCAACTGCGGGACGAAGGCGTCTCCCCTGAACTCTAACCACCCTGTCCTGCGCTGCTCGAGTCCACAGTTTACCCTCGAATTTCCATGTTCATCCCTCCATCGTGTTATTGGCCTTCCCTATTCTTTGGACCCACCTCTTGGTATCCACTCTGTTAACCAATTGTCCACCGGTCATCGGTTCGTCTCACCCCACGGCCAGCCCAACCCCATTTCTTTTCTTTACTTGAACTATGATATCATGCACTCAAGTTTGTTCCCCAATCGAGGTAGCCCGTTTCCAGTCTCTGAGTGTAACTCCAAAGCTACACCAGGGCTATGGGGTGCGCTGCAGAGGAGGGCACCGGATTAATTTTCGCCACCGACGCGCACCATTTTGCTCTTCACGTCCATCAGAAAACGAGCTACTACTGCCGGGAATCAAGCCAGCGTCTCTGAGCTCAGCAGCACAATGCCTTAGCCACTGAACAGCCATGACTGAGATTACCCATCAAAAGTAATAGGCTTCCCCGCCACCCATTCTGCGTCAAGTTTCAGTCCTGCATTGTAATGTCAAACAGCACGAGTGGGCCTACATTTGTGGGAGTAAAAGTACGTTGCCTTGTTACACAAACATGAATGGTAATAAGGCAACGTCGGTGCCGTTTGTACAAAGTACAGTTCAACAACAACACTATCCGCCCAGGTCGGGCAACACTTTTTGTTTAACCCTGGTGGCTGTCACCCCGTTTAAATGCAGATTCTATTTTGGGCGATTTTCGTTTCACCAGATGTCACTGCTATTCCAGAACCGACTGCATGATGTTTCTTCTAAGCCAGGGGCACACAGCAAGAACATATATATCAAAGGAGGTGGAACACACATTGCAGGGCCTGCCAGCAAGTGACCAGATATTGTCACAGAGGAAACCGATGCGGATTACAAAGCTCCGTATTTTCAACGGTGAAAGAGAGGGTAGAGGAACCTGACCGACGAAATGACCACAATTCATTTCAGGGCTATGCGGTGAAATGATGATTGCAGCAGCTCGACAAATTTTACTAGCTTAACGTAGGCCAAGCACTGCCGGCACTTATCTCGCCACCCTTAGGAAGCAACACTTCCCCTCCAGTCTTGTTCTAACTCCGTGACCGCAGGAAAGCCCGTACTGCGAGGGACTAAGCAATTGGCCTTTGCTTCGGCAAGACAACTGCGAGACAGTTTCAGCTCACAATCCTGGCTCGGTTTGTAATGTCACAACATAACTCTTAGTGCCCTAACCACTTCAACACTAAAAACAAGCCTGAACCAACCAGTTATATGTGCCCGTTTACAGCTTCGGGAGTTTTTAACCATTTATGCCTTGTGGAGTCATAAGAAAACGAAAAGACGTCTCGGAGAGTTCTGTATGCGGAGAGTTGCTCCCAACGACGAGGCAAAAACATAAATATGGTAATTTCTTTCAAGGATGACAGAATCCAAGGGTACCGCTGCTGTTACCACCCAAACAAAAATTAAAATTACAGGTTACCACAGGGTACCAAACAAAAATTAATGTCCCTTTTGGCGAGCCCTGTTCGCTAGCAAACAACCGGAAGTTACAAGCGCACCGCTGCCAACGCTTGACCGGAAGTACGCAAAAAACTGAAGATCAGGGTACCGCCCCAGGGTACGCAACGCCTTGCAAACTGGCCGCCAGAGCGGACTTGGTCTCAAGAACGATCCAATGAGCACAGCACCCGTTCATGCCAGGTCAGGAAATCAGGTCAACCGTGAGGTTTTCGCCACCCAACCTTGAACCGCATTACACAGCTTATGTGTCCCCGAATAGTCTTTAAAGCGCATCCGATTCAATCACTGTAACTGCAAAAAAAAAAAAAAGTATTTGGTGGAACTAATTCACGCAGCAAAAAAAACATCTGCTTTTTGAGCAGGAGAGTTGTTTCGTGAGGCTCCCAGACTCACCTGACATTTTCTCTGAGTTGCTTGACGAGCTTGATGTTGATGTCGGCTTCTAGGAGGGCAGTGCATATCTCCTTTAGCATAGAATCAAGCACCTGAAACACGAAAACAGAGAAATCAGTTGCACGTGCAACTCCGATCGAAGTCACGTGTACGCACAGAGCGTGTGTACGCTGTGTCGCGCAACAAACGACGTGTTGACGTTCGCGATCAAGCACACACTAGCCACTCATTCATGCGCGGAAACAACATTACTATTCGAATATGCGCTTACAGCAGCACAAGAAAGTCATATCGACCTTCAATGTTTCGTTGTTAGCGACGATCACCGCAGTTTAGACGCCAAAAACAGCTCGTTTGCATTCACTTTGCTGCGTTGTATTGAGACAAAAATAACAGATGTTTTGACCTGATTAAAGAATTGTTTGCTTTTGCTCTTCTTAGTCCAGAGCTCTCTCCGGTATTCAAAACCGTTCGTATCAAAGCAGCTGTCAATTTCGTTCGCGTCGACGAAAGTGACGCCTGTTCGTTCGATGCCGCGGCATGCTCGCGAAATAACCACGACTTGTTAACCAGATCCAGTGGCGTATAAATCGCGCACGTTTCTAACATCGCGTCGCGACAAACATGCCGAAGCCGACGTGACCGCGGCCGGCCCGAGAGAGTAAGCCTTGAGCAGGCAGAGTCGAGTCCGTGCGAGAACTCACCTCCTTGTTGATGATGGTCGCATTGCTGAGGGAACGCAACGCGTTGGTGATTTTGCGGCCTAAGTCGGCTAAGACCATGGTGCCGGTGTCGAGGCACTGCGACCGCCGTCCAAAGTAAACGCTCTACAACGGCGTAAACAGCTGTCCGCCGCGTTCACTGAAATGCTGCGTGGAGCATCTCAAACGAGCCGCGCGCCGCCTGCCGTGTCAAGGAACGCACTAAATTAATTGCAAAAAGTGCGTACAAAGTTTGCATTTGTACAATGTAGCTAAGAAATGCGCGCAACGTGCTGAACAAATCCGAATATTTATTGTGGCTGATGCTTTTGGCGTCAAATACAGGCCTTTTTTTTTGTTATCCCTTTTGGTTTCGGTTTCAGAACTGCTGTCTGACGCGTCTGGCGCTAGCATAGAGTTGGGCTAGTTTCCTGTGGAATTTTTCTGGCTTCACCGTAGCAATGCAGCACCGAGTTACTTTATATACTGGTTGCGAAACGTTTCATAGGCCCACTCATCAAAAAGTCGCCTTATGATTGTTCCTATTTTGGATGGTGATGATGATCGTTTGAATCGGGGCATCAGTTGTCAGCGACTTGCCTGTTTTATTCTACTCATTTGCCCTACTCCTAGCTAACCTAATGTATTTGCCCCCCCCACCCTCATCTCCCCCTCCCCCCTGTATTCACCCTGCAAGTGTTTTATATGCATTCAAAAAGTAGGCAAAAAGATGCGACCGTGTGGCCAGCGAAATGCATCGTCGTTTGCGTATTGTCGTCTGCTGCGCATTATCTGATGGGCCGTCCTCTGGCGGGAGAGCAAGAGTGAAAAATTCGCTTCGGCAGCTTTACGCTTGCTTGAAAGGATGATTTAGAGCCACTTTATCAGCCACTGGATTTGTTTTGACACGGTGCGCTGTAGGCAGAACGACAACAAATTTATAGGTCCTCAATGTGCTGACATCCTTAGGCAGAATGGCGTCCTGACGCCTTCAAGCGGTCCTCAAGATATATTAAAATTTATAGCGTCCTCTTTTAAAAATAAAGAACACTACGCGGCGTTGGCGTGCCTTGTCGTAGTCATGCGCGCCCTCCGCAGCCAGGCAAGAAAATAACATCCGGCGCCCTCGAACCATACGCCGCGGGCGGGAGGTGCCCGGCGCCCTGCCGACCGAGCCACGAAACCGACACATTGCACCGAACGCCTTATATCCTTCACTCATTTCTCGTTTTTTTTAGCGCCGCAGTTGTCCCGCGCCTCCAAAAGATGGCGACATGGCGTCCTGCCGGCGACCCCCTCGGACGCATTTGATCTTCGAGGGGGATGTTTTTTAGCGGTCCTCCAAACACGGGACAACGTCCCTTTTGCGTCCCTTTCAATATATTAAAAAAGGTTTGCCGCGCTTGCGTTGTCCAGATGTCAGACCTCAGGACATTCTCAGTATATACATCCTCAGGAGAGCATCGTTTTACCTTTTTATTCATTTTTAAGACATTAAAACAATATATATAAGCACACAAATAAAGAGGAAACAAAGTATCCTTGTTATAAAATTTATTTGCGCCTAGGAACTGGCCCCTTTGGAGGCATACTCTTCAGGAATTACTCAACATGCATCAGCCCCTCTCCTCTTTGGGAATGAATTCTGGAAGAAATTTGAAAGAGGCAGATATTTCCAATCAGATAAACCTGCCAAGGCCAACGAAAATGCAAAAGAAACAAACGCAGAAAAGAAAAAAATGGTGTGTTTGCACTGAAATTCAGTGATTGAATAGAACAGCATGCTCCGCAGCTACGTAACCACCACATCATACTGCACCATGTACTTCAGCAGTTGCTTTTTGAGTAGGGTTTTGGAAGCCTGCTGAAATAACTGCGGCAACAAAAAGAAATTTAAGTTTTTGACTCGCAGACCCGTTCTTAAATATGCCTGCATTTCTTTTTTTTTTATTGCGAAGTATGCATGCATAATATCAGTCGAACACGGATATAGCTCCAAGGGGACCTCGAATTAGTTGATATATGAAAAATTCAGTTATAGTATTTATGGGCTCTGACCTACCTATGGCGGACACCCACAAGAATGACAACATACTCACGACACAACAGGACACTTTATTTCCGTGAAAAAAAAAAAATGCTCATATGGCCTGCTTCTTCTGGAAATGAAATAAAAGACGCTGGTCTCGATCTTCTCAGGCTGCACAACTATAAAATTCCAGGCACACTGCGCCTTCGCTCACCATGCACAACACGCACGCAAAAGAAGAACAGCGCGCACGTACCACAAGAACTTTGAAGTAACAATTCCAAGGTTTGAACGGACTCCAACAAAGCGCTCGCGAGCATCTCCGAGAGAAACAGATATCTCCGAAAGGTACGGGGCAACTCGCCAAACAGCAGCAACAGCACAAAATGCAAAAGAGGAGGAGGAGGCCGAGCGCCTTCGTTCCCTCTTCCCTCCCAAGACGACAGGGGAAGACAGACCCAGAGAGAGAGAGAAAGAAAAACTCTTTTTTCGGCAACGGGGAAATACGCAGCCGAAAAAAAAAAAAAACGTTGCAGTCGGGGCAAGCCTACCTCACACTGTCATATTTTCCGAGATTCGGGCTTGTGTCGTAGAGAGATTTCACCGGGCTCCGTCCGCTAACGTACGGCGTCCTAGCGGGGCCGGACTGGGCAAGCGCAAATTCGTTCCGGTAGGGGGATATACGCGAGCAGTCTGCATGCCCGCGCATTCTCCACATCCTTTTCAACCTCAACGGGAGTGCAGCAGCGACCGCCGAAGAGCACCTTCCAACTCGCACGGCGTTCGATATACCCAATGCGAAAAATACGGTTCGATATACCATGAATTCCTATACTTTACCAGAATTTTCAAGGGGAAAATTTATGATCGATATAGACAATAATTCGATATACCCGTGTTCGAATATCCGTGTTACTGTAATCACAATAACTCCCGTTTCGCAAAGAAACGCAAGTAGGGAGCGATGGTGGGGTCACCATATCCACCGATGAAGGTCAGGTGGTCTGCCTGCATTTCTTCAATCTCTTCACAAAATACTTGTTCATAGCCAGGACTGCATGTCTATTAAATTGCATGGCAGTACACCAGGGCTGAAAATATTTGCCATACTGTGATCCTAACAAGATCTACATTTAAGAAAATTAACAAAACATGACTTTATATATGAAGTGGTACAACTCTCAAGAGTGTCATATTTATCCAGGTGCAGTAAGCAGACCAAATATGCATCCATGACAAACTGTCTCCCTGCTTGTACCTTCCACAGATATCATAAATACCAAATATTGGGCCAGCTCACAGCCCCTGGTTGACTTTTTCAAAACATGAAATGCTGCTCTCAGTTGACGAGAGTCCCCTTTTTTTTTTTTTTTTTGAAGTGAGCTTAGCAGCATTGTAAAACCAGTAATTCACAAAGAACTTAGCACCTCGTGAGTGTCTACTCGCTTCTTTCATGTCTTAGCCTAGCTTCTATTGTTCACCTTCGTCACATATTCTACACAAGCCCCAAACCAGCACTCCAATAACTGACATTACCTTCATCTCAAGCACTTGCTGTTTTCGACTCAAGATTCTTCAACTTTTCACCAGAATGACGCAACCAAGTCTTGATGACAGCCTCGAACTCGGCTTGGTTTTGCGTCGGCAAAATTTTGTTTCACAGCCTCTGAAAAATCACTACCAAGGCAATAAGAAGATTTACTTCACTTGTATTGCAAAATGAAGCAGAGGACGTCTACCAGGCTTGCAATAAAAAGGAATTAAATTTGTCCGTGTTTGAGCCGCAACCAGAAACACGTTATACGGGGTCCCAATAAGGCGATGAAAACAAAAGAAAGCGGCTTACTGATTATTAGGCTTACGACATTCAGTCAGCTGTACCGCACAGCAACTTCTCGGCTCACAATGGCCTCCAGGATTCGCCTGGTACTGGTGCTGTAGCTAAGCCGCCAAGGCCGGCCAATTACTTACCTCTATTTTAATTAATTTACCTCTCAATTATTTAGCTCTACCCCAAAGTATGCCTTACCAGAGATGCCTTAAGTCGTCCATTTGTGCCGAGCCCAGCATCAAACTTTTCAAAGTCCTCGATGTTCTGAAATGGCTGTTCCAACACTTCTTCATCCCTGTCTCCGGCAGGGCTTTGATGGTCGCTGTTGAGCTCACGTATGATGGAATCCAACTGCCTTCCATGTTGCTCACATCTTACTTCTATGGTGTTTATCGCCCTCATCAGCTGTGTTCAAACTCTGCACAAAGGTTACCAAATCACAAAAATGTGCGCCAATCCACCCGTGAAAGTGGTTGGAAAGCAAAGCTGTAAACCACACCCGCAACGATTACCCATGCGATGTCACTTGAATTCACACACGTGGCTCTACAAAAGAGTAACCACAGACCATTAAAAGCACTTAACCACACCCTTTATTACTTCAAAGAGATGTTCTTTGCTGAATGCATGATTATGAACGGTGGTTGGTTGAGTTGGTGAAGCACTTGAGTGGAAACTCTTTTTTATAAAACTAAAGGAAGCTCAACCCGGGCTAGGCGATCTCACTTCTCCTTCGTATCTCCCGCCACCGACGGAGCCGACGAGACCAGCGGCGACGGAGGAGAGGCGAGAAGTGAGCGGCCATGTGTTGGGGTGATCTTCCCTTTATTTTTACAACTCCTAGCGCATGCGCAAGACGCGCACACGGCCATGCAGTGGCGTGGGCGGAGAGCACAGCAGCCAACAAGTCACGTGAATCTCAGGGTTGGTCAAAAGCCAAAATTCAAGGGTTTTCAAGGACTTTCAAGGACCAGAAAACACATTTTCAAGGTCCCCATCTTATGTTTTATCTGGGAATATTTATAACTTTTTCAACAAAACGCAAAAAATTTTGATATTGCCTAATACTGAAAGACAATGCACATTTAGATAGGCGCTATAGGTTCATGAATACTCCCCCAGCTTTATTTTTATTTCATAGTTTGTTATTTAGAGGTTTTTCTTTTTCTTGGTGTTTTGCTGAGGCTGTTTGATTTCAAAACAAGTTAATGTTGCCTGCCTCTCCTGCTTTGTCACCAAGAGTATCAGCTGAAATTGACTCAGCAAGTGTTGCTTGCAAAGCAGGATGAACTATGTACACGTCCACCATTTGCACGTAAAAGAAAATGCAGATGGAGCGTATGAGGCACAGCAAACATGCAATAAAAGGCCGTCTAAAGACTAGGTGGAACATGAAAGATACAGAATACAGAAGCCGGCTTTCACGTGATTGTATCGTGACATGAATTCTATTGAGGAGTGCTGCTCCCAATGTTGCCTCGTAATAATGAGAATCACAACTCGTAATTTCACGCAATACACTGAAACTTGATTGTTACAACGTTTCTTTACATTTTTAACAGCTAAAATTCACGACAAACACTTTTAAATTATTGTGAAAAGATAGCGCCATTGGTTATCTCCAGAAAAATCAAGGTTTTCAAGGACCCTTAAAAATTCCAGGAAATTTCCAGGCCTTGATGAAATTTACACTTCTAATCACAAGGGTTTTCAAGGTTTTCAAAGACCTGTGTAAAACCTTGGTGATGCTATCACGTGACATTCAGTGAAAACGCAGGGGGTTAACGCACAGGTGTGCTCACTATCTAGCTTCCCAGTGTGCAATGGGCTCGTAGCTCAATTGGTTAAGACAATGAGCTGTCGCTCCGTTTCTCTACTCGTTTAACGTTTGGTTGCTGTGGTGCCAGTAACTTCTTTTATTGTGTTTGCGGGAGTTTTCTGTTGACACAACGATTGTGACAGAACCTTGGGGGGTAGAGCTAAAAAGCTTTGCCTGAAAATATGTGCTTTCAGCTAACTCTGGTAAGTTTACACTTAGATTTAGCACAAGAATGACATCAAGAGCTACCAACCGAAACAGCTGAGAAAATGTTGACAGAGAGCAGGCACAGGGAAACGTTCTTACCAGGAAGGCCTGAAGCTTCTGGCTGGAGGTGCGTTGCCTGACGGAGTTGCCAGCACACCAGGCCTTGCCTGAAAAAAAATGTAACAGAAAGATAAAGCAATCTTTTAAAATTCTTACCACGTAAATTGGTCCAATTTTGACGGCTTAAATGGGGCATGTATGCTGACTAAAATGGTGAAGTTTTTTCCACTCGTGCGCTCTGAATTCCGGGCCCTATTTTGAAAACAGGGTTAACTCGGCCGAAATGTTTGAGAGAGAACGTCTGAAAACTCAAACTTACATTCTCCTCTGTCGGCACGCAAAAGATGTGCAGGCCTTTAAAAAGAGCTGCTGCAACTTTCAGCGTACCCTGCGACATGAAATAAAAGAATGTCACTTCTTCCCGCAATTCCCTTTCTTACATACAGCTGACAGGAGTTGCAGGTGTCTGGTCTAGGACTGCCCCGTAACTGGCAAGGTGATGTATGGCCAACCAGTCCAACAGTGTACAGGGGATTAAAAGAAATACAGTCGAGTTCAATTATAAGGATATGATATGATAAGGATATGCACTGATGTCACATATGCCATTTTTTTCGCAACCCGCTTATAACAATTATCGGTTATAACGATGGGATTTCCTTGGCACTTGGATATTGCTACAA
>JABSTR010000441.1:0-47412 GCA_013339765.2 Haemaphysalis longicornis | reverse complement strand
ACGCCGACCCGTTTATTCGTTATGCACAAAGCACCCTCGTCCCGCGCGCTTCCGGGGACTCTTTTTGGGGAATATGTCCTATCACTCACCAGAAAATTCAACAATCGAAAGACTAGCGGACAAGAAGGCAAGCGAGCACCAGAAGAAAACAGGTGCAATGTCGCCCGAAACCAATCTCCCATCTGTCCACCCTTGTTCATCTACCGCAAATCGCGAGACTTGTTAACGAGAGCTATAATATTATATATATTTCACCCTCTATTTCCTCCGGAGTAGCGGGGCAAATTAGACTCCTCCGGAGTGGATAGTGTTATTATTCTGCCAAAATTCAGGGTTACCGCAGCTGGTTAGGGGCCGGATAGAGAGTGTAGACAGATGTACATCGAAAACACGCTGGTCGGCTGCCGATTATACTTTTCTTTCGGAAACTGAAAATTGTTATTCTCTGGTTTAAGCGCCTAATCGTTGCCTAAGTGCATTATGTGATGCTTTTATTGCAAATTATCACAGAGCTGGATTTGTATGGCGTGCAAAGTGTACTAAGGACTGAAAAAAATTAAAATTTCCTGGGAATGACATTGCAATCTACAGCAAGCATTGTTTTAATACCCGCGGTATCAGTCTAATCTCGTATGCCAGCATTCAAATCTTTTCTCAATGACTTTCCAGAAAATGGGAAACATCAAGGTACATTCTATGTGAAACTGTCACTGGAACCCAAATCTCAATCTCAGATAATCTCTACAAATAAATATGGAGAATGTGGCTTGGCAAAAGCATTGTCCCAGGTTTGTACGAAGGTAGTATTTGTCCTAAAGATTTCGTGTAAGCATCATAACATTGTTTCGAACACAAAAATGTATTTTAATCACTTCACCTTCCTATTTACCTTGTGTTTCCATTAGTCGGCTGTTAAATTACGAGGCTTTTGTTTTCGGTAATTGTTTGGGGAGTGTGAGTACCTTAAAAGAACTTTTGCTCGTTAGCGACCCATGAATAGGCGTAAACACCGACTGAGGTGTTTTTTAAAAGTGGTGGTCTCAGCGTTTTTATGCTCACTTTGATATTTAATCACACACTTCTCTCAGGCTTTTCGGAAATAAAAAAGTAACAGCAACTTTGTCAAAGCAGGCATTAGGCAATAATGAAGAGGATATACAATGGTCTTTCTCGGGCAGAGATTCCACTGATTATAAGAGGTTTGGAGAGAGGGTATAATGCCCTATGAGAAGCCATACTGCTACAAGGAGTTTTGTGGTGCCAATGAAAAAATAAAGTGATTGATTTCACCATGTCATCTAATAAAAATAAACTCGCAATTTTTCAGTGCTGCTTTAAGGAATTGACAATATGTTTAAAGGCAGCTCCCCCACAGGCTTCAGGAAGTCTACAAATTTCAGGTTTGCTCTTTTCAAATTTTTGTCGGGTCGTTTCACTTGTGTGATTAGGGCGCAATGGAAATATTTATCCCACTGAACCCCATGCACATGTTAGAGAACATAATAAATTCATGTATAAAAATCCGCAGTGCCGTGAGGCCTGAGATTCTCCTAATAAAAAAACAAAACAAAGTATGATAAAGCCCCTTGGAAAAACAGTGAACGGTCGTTTACTGCAAGCTTTATTATATTTAATTGACGGGTAATTAAAACTGCGATTTGGTTCCATGAATTCTCAACTGATGTTAAGTGGTTAACAAATCCCTAAATTCAAACTAGAATAGTTCCCGAAACAACACTGGCGAACTAGGTGCCACAAACCCGGCACCTTGCGTGCAGAAAAACCAACCCGCTGCCTGAGCATCGGGCTGTAAAAACCGAAATGGCACTATTGAGTAAAGCCAGTCGAAATTTAAAATGGCGGACATTTTACGAGAGGCATCCTTGTCGACCCATTTTGATAAGGAAGCGTGTGGTATGTAGGACGCGCTGAAACGTGAGGACATCATATCTCATGTGCAGCGTGCAGAAGTCATTGTTGCCAGTGATTACGAGGACAAGGAAGAAGCACTCCTAGGACAGTCGAGCAGAAGTCTAGGCTGAATAGAAGGCCACGCGTCTCTTCTTTAGTTTTTGCGAAAACAAATTGGGGCTTTTCTTACATTTATGTGTTTGAGCATTTAGTGCTTGCTCTGTTTCCAAGAAATAAAGGTTAACATGACCTACTACTACCAAGATCACCGTTCTACTATTATTGTGAAATTTTTGCCTGTAAATTTATAATTTGGGATTCTGATGGCGTCCGGCTAACGTTTTAAATAAGGACGTTTACGGTATGTATATACTTTTTATTGTAAGGAACTAGATTACAAAGTGGCTCTCCGGCTCCTTATACATAGTCTGCAAAGTTTCTTTTATATCCCTAAACGTTCTAGGGGGAAACCATATTTAAAAACCAATACTCACTTCTGCATCCTACGGGTAGTATAATGTTATTTGTAATGTATTTTAAGCGTAAGTTCCACGTGCATAAAAAAAAATTCAAGAGTTGCTTGGCAACATCAGTGAGATGAAGTGGATTAAACAATATTTAAAATGGAAATACAGTCACAACATAAAAGATCGTTATATGGAGCAACGATGACTATTCCACCAAACAAAGCACAAAAATATTTTGATAATTATCAGGATAAAGGTGTATGATAAAGAGAAAAAATTAACATGAGTATTACAAAATGAACTTTATAAAAATAGATACAAACACAGTCAAATCCAGTTATATTGTCACGTAGATAAAGACGACGGAGGTGTCTTGAAGGAAAAACAAGTTTTTTGGTGCGAAGTTGTCTTCCCCTGACAACACAAAATGTACACAGGCGGCGAAGCAGCAGTCAACAAAGTGACCTGCGTAAGCAAGCGTCGGCATTTAGAATGCTGCGGCGCCTGGCTATGCAGATTTTTCTCTTTCGGCGCGAGTGTTTCTGCAGCCCTCGATTTAAATCCAGAACGTTCTAGTTCAGAGGAGATTACTCTGGGCTAGTGACGATTAGACTCAAGGGACTGCTTATCTGAATTAGATAGCGCGTGCCGCATAAAAATAAACAATGGAAGACGCGCTTTGCTTGGGACACAGATAACAGAGCCGGGCGTGGCTAGGCAGTAAAAACAAACCATACATAAACAAACCCCTACATGATTTGTGGCATTACCCCCCCTTTAAGAGTGCATCGAGCCGATGCTAACACCAAAGACAATCCGAACAAACATCAAAAAAGTCCACCATCTTGCATACTAAGGTTTCAAGCGAACCACCTGGACGACTTCGGGCCGTGTGCATCGTCGTGATGTTCTGGAATCACCATCGGGGATCACCTCGTAGATAAGTTGTCTGACAAGTCGTAGGATCTATTAGGGTCCGAAATACCGTCGCAGAAGCTTCTCATTAGTCCGCGTCGTCGGATGGGAGATCCAACCCCAAACACCATCCTTAGGGTGGTACTGGCCGTCGCGGTATCGGAGGTTGTAGCATCCGGCATCCACCAGTTGCTGGTTCGTTGTACAAACCCGAGCGAGCTGGCGGGCCTCCTCTGCACGCTGAAGGTATCCTTGTACTTCGGGGTTCAGGTCATCGTCTGCTGCTGGACGAAGCATGGCATCAAGCTTCGTAGTCGGCCGTCTTCCGTAGACAAGCCCGAACGGCGTCATCTGCATAGTTTCCCGCATAGCTGTGTTGTACGCAAACGGGACATGCGGAAGCACTCCGTCCCAAGTCTTATGTTCAACGTCAACGTACACTGACAGCATATCTTCCGTTGTCTTGTTCAGACGTTCTGTTAGCCCGTTTGTTTGTGGGTGGTAGGCCGTCGTTTTTCGGTGATGTGTGTGCTGTAGCGTACGATTCATGGCAACAGCTCCGCTGTAAAGACCATTCTGCAGTCCGTGATTAGAAAGTCAGGAGCTCCATGTCTCAGCAAACTTTGGTAATGAAGAATTTCGCAACTTCTTGGGCAGTTCCCCCTCGGAAGATTCAGCGGTCTCTGCGTAGCGCGTCATGTAGTCTGTCGCTACGACAATCCGCTTGTTCTCGGATCGTGACCTAGGAAACGGGCCCAAAAGGTCCGTTACAATATACTGCGAGGGCCTCGATGGGGCGGCGATCGCCTGGTGAAGTCCGGCCGGTTTCGTCGGCGGTGTTTTTCGTCGCTAGCAGTAACGGCAGCACCGGAGTAAGTGGGCGACGTCTGATGTTAGGCAGGGTCAGTAGTACCTCGCCTTAATTTTTGCAATTGCGGGAGCTGTGCCGAGATGACCAGAAGACGGGTCGTCGTGGCACGCATCCAAAAGTTCGTCACGAAGACCTGCCGGGTTGGACAAGAAGGTACTTCGTTCTCGTTCTGGGCTTGAAATTTTTCTTCACGAGGAAGGAGTTTTTGTGGCGGAATGCTGATAAGTTTCGCTTGAAGGCCCTAGGCACGGCGACATTGCGTTCTTCCAGGTAGTCGATCATGACGCGTAACTCAGGTTCGGCACGCTGTTGGGCGGGTATTTCGCTCTCCGTCATGACTCCGAAGAACGCGTTGTCGGCGTCCGAGTCTTGAGGTGGTGGATCGACGGGGGCACGCAACGGACAGTTGGCGTCGGAGTGTTACCTGACGGATTTATAGACAATTGTAACGTCGAGTTCCTGTACGCGCACGCTCCATCCGCAAGACGGCCAGAGGGGTCCTTCAAATTTGCGATCCAACACAGAGCATAGGGGTCTGTCACAACCTTGAACGGTCTACCGTACACGTATGGGCGAAAGTTTGAAATCGCCAATATGATTGCCAGGCACACTTTCCCGGAGGCAGAGTACCGTTTCTCCTACTTCGACTGACCGCGGTCGGCCACTCCGCAGTTGTACCACAGAGGACGATTATCCGGTGTTGGCCATACGTCTGTTTTCTTCGGCATGTTGGAAATCACGGCAAGGAGGAAGAAGTGGTCCCTTATCAGCCCCACCTTTCATGGACAATTTTGTCTCGGAAGGTTGCAACAGGACCACAGGAATGAAGAAAGGGGGAGTTGTTGGCATGCTCATTAAACAACGGACCGACTGGCAGAGAGTGCATGAAAGTTGTAAAGAGCATCTATGGGTTAGAGGCACCATAGAGGAGAAAAATACATGGTTAAGAGTGGTGTATCTCTGGATCGGAAGTAGTGCTAGGAAGGAAAAATGAGGAAATGGTAAACTGTTTTAGAAGAGATATAAACGAGTTTCAAAGATTCGGGCGAAATAATCATAGTTGGAGATATGAATGCCCATATAGGTGGTTTGGATGGATACACAGACCACAACGGTTCTCTAGTGATAGATCTACGTCAGGAAAACCGGTTTGTAATAGTAAACACGGAAAGTAAGTGTGACGGACAAATAACGTGGGAAAGCGGGTAACAGACAGTCCAGCATAGACTACAGTTTAGTATCCGAGACAGTATACGGAAGGCTGCGAAAAATGAGGATAGATGAAAATGGATCAGACAGCTAAGGAAGCGACCACAAGCGGTTTAGCTTGCACTTTGGAGGCGCAATCCGGACAAATGCAGAAATAGGTAGAACAGGAGGAAATAATTTGAATAGTGAGCAGTTAAGAATCATCGCTGATAGATTGGAAGATAAAATCAATAAATACCCACGCAAAAATTGGGATTACGACGAAATGATTGCGTTCGTAAAGGGTAAGATGAATGAAGCAAAGGAACGAAAACCGATGGAAAGGGAAGAGAAAGCCGAGAAGTTGGTGGAATAAGGAAATAAAAGAGGCTTTTGACCAGCGAAGCAAGGCGTCGAGAGAACATAGCGAAGCAAAAAGAACTGGTATGGAACAAGAGGTAGTGAAGGAGAAGTGGGATATCTACCATGGGAAAAAACTTGAAGTGCAGAAAATAGTGCAAGCATAGATCAAGCAGAAAAGCGAACAATGGATGGCAGAAATACGGTAGAAGGACAAA
Organism: Haemaphysalis longicornis; assembly: GCA_013339765.2. Lineage (NCBI taxonomy): Eukaryota > Metazoa > Arthropoda > Arachnida > Ixodida > Ixodidae > Haemaphysalis > Haemaphysalis longicornis. The sequence continues at coordinate 41,482 of JABSTR010000441.1, read as the reverse complement.
AGCGCATCCAAGAAGTTTTAGAACCATGTAAAATCACTAAGCTCAAAAAACGATAACCATCAAAAATTCCTCATTGATGAGGAGGGGGACCATTTAGAAGGAGAGCATGCATTGGCAACATATTCATTGAGTGATTAGTGAGAAGGTTAGGACATTAGTGGTAGGGAAACCGGCACCGATAACATCAGCGCCACAAAAGACTGCGGAAAGGTAAATAAGTTTCGAGCAACCTTGATTGGAAAAAAGCAGAGCAAAACGTTTCCCCCCAGACAGCAGTGGGCCCGGACGGAATACCAATGAAACTGATAAACCTACTTGGACCTAAAAGTAAGGAATCGTTTATGAGGGCAATAGATAGGGTGATAGAAACCAAACAAATACCAGAGGACTGGTTAGAAAGTAGGATGAATTTAATTTATAAGGGCAGATGAGACAAAGCCAGTATTGATTCATACAGACCACTCATAGTAACGTCAGTGGTGTATAGATTTGTAATGCAGGCGATAAAATCAGAAATTCAAGCATGGATGGAAGAAAAATGAAATACTTGGGGAACTGCAGAATGGACTTAGACAAGACAGGTGACTGGATGAGAATCGGTTCGTGATAACGCAATGCATTGAAATTGCGAAAGCACAGAATAGACCACTATGGATTACGTTCTTGGACATTGAAGGGGCATTAGACAACGTAAACAGAGAACGGCTGTGGAGAATGCTGAAACTCCAGGGATTAGATGACGAGTTAATCCAGTTCCTTATAGCAACCTATAAAGACAATACAGTGCACCTTACTTGGGAAGGAGAGAAATGTGCCCAACAGGTCAACATCCATCTGGGACTGAAACAGGGATGCCCAATGAGCCCCATACTGTTCATGCTTTACATGGAAGAGTTAGAATAGAAACTGGAAGAAAGTCAAGTGGGGTTTAGCCTAACCCATATGCTGCCAGAAGTGGTACAAACAGCATATTCCGGGAATGTTATACGCAGACGACATTGTTCTTTTAGCTCATAACCAAAGAGATATGCAGCGGCTAATAATTAGCGGCCAGGAAGCCACTGACCTCGGGTTAAATTTCAGTGCAGAAAAATAAGGAATAATGGTTTCAATGACGCTACCACCGACGTAGTGTCTATCCAGCAAGGCGAATTACCTAGAGTGAAGGAATATAAAATATTGGGGAGTGTGGAATAACGAAGGGGATAACTACCTAAGTTCTCACGATGAAAACGTAAGGTTAAGGGAAAGCGAAACGCAGCTATAATGAAGCATAGAGCTCTGTGGGGTATATAACAAATGTGAAGTAGTAAGAGGAATGTTGAAAGGAGTAATGGTTCCGGCGCTCACGTTTGCGAATGCTGTACTCTGCTTAAAATCAGACGTTCTATTAGGCCTTGAAGTAAACCAGAGAACGGTAGGACGTTTGGCCTTATTCGCGCATGGAAAAACACTAACGAAGCAGTTCAGGGAGATATGGGCTGGCTGTCGTTTGAAGATAGAGAAGCTCAGAGTAAAACATGCTTTGAGATGAGGTTGAGGGTTATGAATCAACGAAGGTGGGAAGCTAAGGTTTTTAGGTACCTTTACTTGAAAAGCGTGGACACGCAGTGTTTAAGAAAAACTAGAAGGCTGACGATGAAATACGGAAAGAACAGTGGAGAATCCAAAACAGCCAAGGTAACCAAAAAAGAGGGAAGGAAGATTGAAACGAATAAATGGAGAAACAAAATGGAAGCTAAAACGTCGTTAGAGATGTACAGGGCTGAGAAAATGAACATCAGAAAGGAACATTTCTACAATATCATTCCCAGGGCTGTGCTTTGCTTTTAGAGGAAAGAGCAGGTTGCCTGCGAACTAAGAGTTTTGTGGGGAAGCAGTCACAAAATGATGGGATATGTGTGGTCTGTGGAAAAGAGACAGAAACTATGTGGCACATAGTGTAAGAATGTGATGGTATCCATCCAAATCTACATGAAGGAAATATAGGCTTCCAGAATCCCTAGGATTTAGGGTATCTGAGAGGAAGTTAACTTAGGGCTGTCGAGGGGACGAAAAGAAGATTAGAATGCTGGTGGACGAAAAGCAGAGAGGGGAATATTGCCTAGGACAGTTACCACCCGTAACAGAGAAAAGAAAGTATTCGGGCCTAATAAACCTACTGCCTGCACTAAGCAGCGCTTGTTATAAAATAAGAGTGTAAAACATGGTTATATTAGTCCTTTTTGGTAAGATGACATGTCATCACCCAGCTTCAAACAGGAAACCAATAGCAATCATCATCATCATCATCACCTTCAACATACCTCTCGAATCATCATCACTGTACATAGTATTCCATCCTGTCCCAATAAAGCGACGCCTACCATTCGTGTCCCGGCTCTGTCCTTTTCCGCGACATATGGTGCTGAATCCCGGGAAAAGCGGCTTTCACAGACTTGAAATACCCTAACCGAGCGCCAAACCCATCGACCTTCGAGAACAGTTTCAGCCGGTGCACTTGTGTCCCCGTCTGGAGCCGCGCCAGGGAAACTCCACGGTGGAAGTTCCGAGCGGGCTACCAACAAATGACCAAGTGAGCCGTTGGGCGAGGACCGTTGTACCTGACGCAGAACGAGCTTGAAGCACATGGAAAGGACCCGAAGTAAACGAGCTTCAAGCACATGCATTCAAGATGAAGGACACCAGCTTCATACGTTGTAACCTCGGTGTACTTCTTCGAAGTCATACCTTGGAACCCCTACATCCCAACAATTTTTCGAGATGACTAACCGTTGAGGTATGTGGCGCGAAACGGTTCGGCGCCGCTTCTGCGCCTGCGCGTCGCGTCGATACCTTCTAAACCACGGGCGCCAGCGATAAGAACACTCTCGCCCGAAAGAAGCAAGAAAACTGTGTGTGTGCACCGATTCGGGTGCCAGTTGTTGTAAAACCTTCAGTCTGAAACATTAAAGTTATGTTATCCCACATCTGGTGACCCGGAAAACCGAACGTACCGCACCGCCATGGCCGACGAGGAAACCCTTGCTGCCCTTCAACCAGGTACAACAACTGCAACAACTGCAGGCCCAACAGCAAGTGATCGCAGAACCAAGAGCAGCAGCGCCGGAAACAGCAGCAGCGCAATCAAAATGAAGCGCTCTCGTCCGACGAGCGTGCACCGCCCCGCTTGGGCCACGCCCCCCCAAAACTTCGCTCCAGCGGTCCTTGCCACCTCGGGCGCCTCCATTGCTGCGGCCGCCACCGACACGGACGTCTGTCGCGTCGCCGTCAAGCTTCCACCGTTTTGGGCACAGGCGCCTGACGTGTGGTTCGCTCAAGTCGAGGCGCAGTTGTCCACGGCACGCATCACCCAGGACCGGACGCGCTACGACTACGTCGTCGCCCATCTAGACTCTCTCGCTACGCGACTGAGGTTCGCGATATCCTTGCAATATCCCCCGGCTGATGACCGATACCTACACCTGAAGGGGGATCTGATCCGCCGGCTTTCACCCTCACAAGACGAGAAGGTGCGTTACCTACTCCCGCACAAAGAACTCGGTGATCCCAAGCCATCGCAGCTCCTGCGTTACATGCGCGACCTCTTGGGCAGCACAGCGGTCGATGACTCCCTCCTCCGTATCATCTGGCTTCAGTGTCTACCCTCACATGCGCAGGCCATCCTCCAGGTGGCAGCCGAATCTGCCGCTGGACCAGCTCTCTCACATCGCCGCCCAAGTCGTCGAGATTTCTTTGCCAGCATCGCCTCTCACCGTCAACGCCGTTGACACCCGACAGTCCAGCAGCGAGCTCGCGCGCCGTATCCACGAAACCACCCGTCAGCTGGACTCAATTCAAAGGCGCCTGGATCAAAGCCCGAAGCTGCGTCCACAAAAACGCCCCCAAAGCCAAGACAACAATGCCGCTTCATCGCACAGAAATAACGGCCCCTGCTACTACCATCGCAGCTTCGGGACAAAGCCCGGAAATGTCAACCACCTGGTTCAGCTGAACGTCAGGGAAACTTCAACGGCAGCCCGTAGAGTCGGCCGCGAGCTGCCAACTTAGAGGTCGTCGCATATTTGTCACCGACCAAGTCACTAAGCGGCGGTTCCTCGTCGACTGCGGCTCCGACATCTGCTGCTTTCCCCGAACCTTCCTGCATGACAAGCGTCTTTGCATATCCTTTGAGCTCAGTGCGGCGAACCATTCGAGCATCAAGACTTACGGCTCGCTCCGCCTTAACATCACCTTCAAAAACCTGTGTCGGGATTTCCCATGGGAATTTCGTCATCGCCGACGTCGCAGAGCCGATCACCAGGTCCGACTTCTTGGCGTACTACAATCTTCAACCTGACTGCCGATATGACCGACTTATCGACGCTACGACAAGCCTCTCCACGCCGGGCCAACGTGCGACCACCCAAAAGCCTAACGTCAAGGCACTCACCATTGGGAACCTGTCGCCGTACCAAGCCATCCTCGCAGAATTTCCCGACCTGACTCGACCTAGCGGGCGTCTGCGAGAGGTGCGCCACTCAAACCGTGCACTACATCCGCACTACTCCCGGCCCCCCGGGTCTCATGCCGCGCCCGTCGCCTAGCCCCGGACCGCCTACGAATCGCACAGGCCGAATTCGAAGCCATGCTCCGCGAAGGTACTAGCCCGCCGCTCGGAGGTACCTTACGCCTAACCGCTTCGTCTGGTACCAAAGAACACCAATGGCTGGCTCCCCTGCGGAGATTATCGCGCCCTCAACGACCGCACTGTCCCCGACAGGTACCCCGTCCGTCATATACAAGACTTTGTTGCACCGCTTACCACGGCAGCACTATCTTCTCAGTGGTGGACCTCGTAAAGGCCTACACACAAAGGCCTACACACGTCAACCCGAATGACGTCCCAAAGACCGCAATTATCACGCCCTTCGGCCTATTCAAATTCCCTTTCATGAGTTTTGGTCTCTACAACGCGGAACAAACCTTTCACGCTTCATCGACGACGTCGTCCGCAGCCTGGACGTCTGTTTCCGTCTCTACCTTCACGACATCTTAATCTTCTCCCGCAACGAAACGGAACATCGCCAACACCTTCGTCAACTGTTCCAGCGTCTCGACGAACACGGCTTACTCATAAACGTCCGGAAGAGCACGCTCGGCGCCCCCGTCGTCACGTTTCTTGGCCATGAAATCTCTTCAGAAGGAACTAGACCCTTGCCTGACCGCATCCTGGCCGTTAAAAACTACGCGCTGCCTGCCACGGCGAAGACCCTCCGCCGTTTCCTGGGCATGTTCAACTTTTACAGGCGTTTCGTGCCTAAAGCGGCCACATCTCAGGCCCCTCTCCATGATGCGTTTGGCCGGCCAACGCGGCAACCATCCTGTCACTTGGACCCCAGCCTTAACGCAAGCGTTTGAACAACTGCAAAACTGCCCTCTGCAACGCTACGCTGCTATCCCATCCCAAGCCAGAGGCGCCCCTGGGTCTTTTCACAGATGCCTCTAGCACCGCCGTCGGAACCGCTCTCATGCAGCGCGTGGGAACAACTGGCGCCCCTTGGCGTTCTTCTTGAAGAAACTCTCTTTCCCGAAGCCGCCCCCGCCTTCCGGCAGCATCGTCGATGGAAACTCGGCCCCTGCGGAGACGACCTGGCCAGCCTACTGCAGAGAGCTTCTTGCCTTCTACGAAGCAGTCCAACACTTTCGCCACATCCTGGAGGCACAGCACTGCACCATATACACCGACCATAAACCTATCACTTACGCCGTCTCCCAACGCCGCGAAAAGCTTCCACCGGTCCAGCAGAACCAACTGTCCTTCATCGTTCAGTTCACCACAAATATCCAACACATCAGCGGAAAGGAAAACGTGGTCGCCGACACACTTTCCCGCGTCTCGGCTGTCGAGCTACCAACCGTTACGACCGACGCCCTCGCCGAAGCCCAGAAAACGGACACCGAACTCCAGCCGCTACTCGAGAATGGCTCCTCCCTTCAACTTCACAAAGTTACCATCGCTGGGTCGACGGACGCTCTCTATTGTGACATATCAACTGGACGAGTGAGACCATACGTCCCTTCTTTGCGTCGCCAAAGCATCTTCAACCAGTTACACAACCTCAGTCATCCCAGCAACCGAGCTTCTACACGCCTTGTGACTGACCGGTACGCGTGGCCCTCATTGCAACGGGACTGCCGCACCTGGGCACGCACGTGCATTCAATGTCAGTGCGCCAAAATCACCGGGCACGTCACCTCGTTACTCGGAGAATTCTCCCTCCCGCCGGAACGGTTTCAGCACGTCCACATCGACATCATTGGACCCCTCGCACCGGCCGGCCCTTACCGTTATTGCCTCACCGCCATTGATCGTTACACTCGTTGGCCCGAGGTGTGGGCCGCTCGAAAGGATCACCGCAGAAGACGTCGCATCAGCCTTCTTCTCCGGCTGGAGTCACAACCGATCAAAGAAGGCAATGCGAATCACAACTCTTCAGGCTCCTCGGGCTCTCCACCGGGTTCGAACGTTCACGGACAACTAGCTACCACCTTTGCGCCAACGGGATGATTGAACGGTGTCACCGGGAGTTCAAGGCAGCCATCATGTGTCACCCTCACTCAAACTGGCTCGAAGCTCTCCCCGCCGTCGCTCTTGGTCAGCGCACAACTTTCAAGCCGGACATTCAAGCCACGCCCGCGGAACTTGTCTACGGGAAGCCGCGTCGCCTACCTGGAGAACTCCTCTCCGCTCCGACTATTGACGTAACCAGCTCGGACCCTGCAGACTTCGTCGCTCGGCTCCGTTCGCACAATGGGCGCGCTGCGCCCGTCACCAGCGGCACGCCACACCAAGCCGACCCCGTTCGTGTTTACAGACTTGGCAACATGCTCGCATGCCTTCCTCCGCGACGACACTGTAAGCGCACCTTTCCAACCGCCTTACTCTGGACCATATAAAGTCATTCGTCACGACGACAACTTTCACCCTGCAAATCAGTGAAAAGGACGTTTCGCGTTTCCATCGACCGCCTAAGCCATCATACACCCTCTCCCAGGAGACCCCAACTCCCGCACGCCTCCCGTAATTCGCCCACAACCGCCCGCAACGCCTAGGCCCACACCCTACACCACCCGCTTTGGACGCCAGTTGCGGTCCCCAAACCTCTTCAACCCTGACGGCTCCTATCTGCGTGGGGGGGTGGTGTGGCGAAAACGGTTCGGCGCCGCTTCTGCGCCTGTGCGTCACGTCGATACCTCTAAACACGGGCGCCGGCGATAAGAACACTCTCGCCCGCACGAAGAAACAAGAAAACAGTGTGTGTGCCCCAATTCGGGGGCAGTTGTTGTAGAACCTTCAGTGCGGAAACATTAAAGTTATGTTATCCACCCACAAGTAGAACCAATGGAGGAGCTTATCAGCCAACGACTCCATCTTACGTGACGTAGGCTCCGCAATTATTACAAAAGTTGAGAAACATCTTTCATCTTGTTCACCTTCCTTAGTAATGATGTCTAGCTGGTATAGGACACTGCTAGAGAAAAGAACAGGCTCTAAAAAACCTGAATGGCGAAGTCTAACCTCATTGCTCTAGACAAGATTGCCGAGGAGATCGAAAATGGTCAAACATGGGCCAATACCCGACCTAACGACGAAATCGAAAATAAAACAGTTTTTTTTATTGAGCGATTTACGGCACTATTTAAAAAGCTAAGTTCGGCAACGAATCAACCGCAACGTGAACCATCTAGGCGTAACATCGTTCACCAGTTATGGTTGAAATGGGGAGATTACTTCTCCTGATATGTCCGCTACGTCACTGATGGGCATTACCATAGAAACATATAACAAGCAGAGCATCACGGACTTCAGAAACCAGCCAAAACTGAAGCGTAATCAAGACTCCAACATCGGTTATTTTGAGAACAGCACTTCTGCCTTCAGCACTAACAGAAACTTTTCAATTCAGCCATCCGGAATCAGAGGGCTGAAAACGGCGGTGGACACCCAAAAGGCTAATCGGCATGGTCTCCTCCTTGAACGTGAACGAGGAGGAACCTACGAATAAGAACCTAAAAGAGCGTACGCTGTGTGCGAAATAACGCACCAAAATAAATGCAGAACGCATCGAACGCGCAAAGAAACGAAAGAAATGGAGCGGGTACTAACCTCCCGGAGAAAAGCCTGGAAAGAAGTGCCTTCATAATTTCATATGGGAACAGGAGAAACCGTCTTCAAAATGCACTAAAGAAGGTGCAGAGACATACAATGGGGAAACCTTGAAAGCAACAATCTACAGACAGGATACTGCGCCGCCTGAGGATTGTCTTAACGCTCTCAGAAAAATCCTTCTCTGGGGGATACCACTGTTTCCGGTGGAGGCTGGCCACAGCGACCTATGTGCCCAATTTTACGTTGTGCAACCCCACACTCCAAAGTTTGGGCAAGCGGTACAAGCACCGATGGCCAAGCACGTGCAGCGGGGCGGCACCGGGCTGCTTTAAAAACTACACCGGCTCCAATTTGAATTACCCAAATACTTTGGAACAATAACGCCGTAGTGACTTAGTCGTTTAGTACCTTTTTTTTGTGGTCGGGAAGATGTTGGAAATTATGGCAAGGAGAAAAACAGAGGTCCCCTTCAACATACCTCTATAACCATCATCCATGTACATACTGTTCCATCCTGTCCCATTAAGAGACGGCTACCGTTCTTGTCCCGGTCTTTGCCAATTTCCAGCGACACGGCGTCTGGTTTCGTACTGCAGGGGTCGGGCGGGGCGACAGTGGGGCGGCGGTATGGCGGGGCTGTTGACAGCGCGTTGGAGCAGGGCGGGTCGACGAACAGCCGCAGAGGTTAGTCATCGCTTGTACATCAGATGGGACAGACCTTCCCAAAGCGTTTGAGCTTCTTCCCATATCACGTCAGTTATTCAAGCGACTTGGGTTGCGGCGTCATCGGGAAACGTTTCCGCAGCTCTCCCTCACCACTTCACGGATGGTCTCTCGTAGTGTGTCCTAGCTAATGGACCCGGCACCGATCGTCTCCTAAACCATTGCATTGTTTAGGCGGTCGTAATGCCTCGTTCGAACTTCAAGCGTCTTCTCCAACGCGGCCGCCTCAGACGCGAATTCACCCACCGTCTTCGGCGGGTTATGGACAAGACAAGCAAAAAGTTCTTGCTTCACTCTTTGCAATAAAAACCTGTGCTTCCTTTTGTCTGTCATTTCGGGGTCTGCACGGCGAAAAAAAGGCTGATCTCCTCAACGAAGATAACGCCACCTTCGTCGGGGTGGTGCGTTCGAGTTGCAAACAAAAGCGCAGTTCGCTCTTTCCTACCAACGGTAGCGAAGGTTCTAAGGAACTTGCTTTTGAATTACGTCCACTCGTTCAAAGAGCTCGCATGGTTGTCGAACCCAGTTCGAGCTGGATCTTCCAAGTAAAAGAAGACATGCCGGAACGTTTTTCCATCATCCCACTTTTGAAGATGCGGCCGAGCTCCAGCTTCTCAAACCATTCTTCGGGGTCGTCAGCGGGGGCTCTCCGGAACCATTACAGTTTCCTGGGGCTGCTGCAGCACGATTGGCAACGACGTTTCCTGCAAGATGTTGGTGGTTGTAGCGTTCATACTCTTGGGCTGTATTGGCAGAAGACTGAACTTCTGCAGTAATCCTTGAAGTTGGTGGTTGGCTTTGGTTGGACTGGCTTGGTGGCTTCCAAATGTCGTAGGGAGCATCAAGGCTGAGTTCCCAGCACCTGTACCAGATGTCACGTAGCCAAAGACGACACATGTGTCTTGAAGGCAGAACAAGTTTATTGGAGTGAACTTGTCCTCCCCTAACTACACAAAAAGTACCCTGGCGGTGACGCAGTAGTCAACAAAGTGACGTGCGTAAGCAAGTGTCGGCGATTTGAATGCCACGGTGTCTTCTCTGCATTCTTTTATCTTTCCGCGCGAGTGTTTCTGGAACCGTCGATTTACATCCAGAACATTGTAGTTCAGAGAAGGCTATTTTGGGCTAATGACGTTAAGACGAAATAGTTTGCTTATGTGAATGAGATAGCCAGTGCGGCACCACACAAAAGAATGAAAGACGCGCTTCGCATGGGACACAGATAACAGAGCCGGGTGAGGGCTGGCAGTAAAAACAAACAATACATAGGCAAACCGTACTTGGTTCGCGGCAATAAGAAACAGCGTAATCATACGCTGTAATTATTATCGACGTAGTTCAAAAAATTCAAATCTGCGTATGATAAAATTTGGAATCTTATGCTGTATATGAATAGTTATGTCAAAACGCGACAACAAAAGAAATGCCATGCGACTCACCTTAATAGTATTCCACTACCAAAACAATTATTTGTATAGAAATGTCCAGCCACTTCTAGCAGGCAGGAAGTTTATCCTGAGTTCTGCGTTTAGCACCATCAAAGAGAATTGCATTGTTGACATTCGACATCATTTCGATAAAATTTCAGTACCTTTTCCTATATTTTGGCATTACCATCGACGAAGCACATTGGAAGCAAAAAGGGCTTGTTGCAACGCCTGGCAAGCGTGATCACCTCCTTGCAGCGATCAAGTGAGGGCGCTCGTCTCCTTGCACCGGCAGGACCATCTATCATGTTAGCCAAAATTTCAGAATTTCACCATTTCCAATTTCACTGCAACGTCGTTTAAACTGTCAAAAAGACCTCCAATAAAACGCTTTGGCAGAAGGTGTTGGCAAAGCGCAGATTGCTCCCGTTATTACGTTTCACAGAAGCGAGTGCGGGCACCGTGGCGGCCCGCAGGTTAGCCGTAACAGGCGAAGAATTACGTTGGCAGGCGTTTCGTAACCGATCACGTGCGTGTAAAGTTCGATGTGTTCAATGTTTCGTTCGTTATAAAAACACACCGCAAATGCAGAATGAAGCTAACAACTTTGAGACTATCCCGGTAGTATGATAGACTGTTCATGATTCTGACCGAACACCTGACAGCGGTCCTTAGTATATTAGAGTTGTTAAATTATTCCCTTTAGCTTGTATCTCAACACTATCCAAAGTCTGTCCGGATTTTAGGTGGCGATAATAACTATCCTTCCTTTGGAAGGTCGGCCTCATCCGTTCCCGTTAGCAGTTTCCATCGCTCCGAATGCTTGCGTTTTCTATATTTAGCGCATGTTCACCATTTGACCAAGTTATTCTAAAAACTCTCACGGGGCGTTAATATTTTAGACCTGCTTTTCATTACCAATCCTGGGAATTCTTCAACTCACTTTGTTGGAAGAGTAGCGGCCACAGGGTCGTTCATTGTTCACTTTCACTACCACACGTCGACACTCTTAAGCCGTGATGCACTTGTTGAACTACGGATGAGCTGACATTCACAGTATAAATAGAATATTTGTAGAATTTACACGCAGATTCTAATCTGAGTTTAGAATTCGCGCTACAAATAAAAACTCGCATATTTTGGTGACCCTTTGAAACATACAAAAAATGTGGAATCCCAAAATTATCCATCTGCTCTAAAACTATGATGCGTGGTTCACAGTGATGTAAAAAAATGTTTAAATAAAAAACGAGCATTTAAAAGGTTTACGCGAACAGTTGCACCGGGAGACTCGATTCCTTATAAAAATATTTCATAGGGTTCCCGACTTCAATAAAGAGGCCAAGGACAAATGCTTTCAACTGCAGTATACGGACGTCTGAAACTGAATCCCACAAATTTCAGGTGGGTGCTAAATCCGAGATAAAGCCCCACTGAAAGCCCTAACAATGCAAAATCCTATGTATCGATGAAAGTGCTGAACACAAAAATATTGAGAGACGACGGTTGGCGTGGCCGTTTATTCCAACGCTCGGGCCAAGGAAGAACGTCAAGCGGTGATGATGATTATTAACAGGTGATGATGATGCCGAGCCCATCGGGGCTAGCACTGATTATAGTGGGTGATTACGAAGAAGCGCCGGTAACATAACCCAAGCTTTTGGGAGCGTAGGCACTGGGTCTCACATAATTTCCCCTCAGCGAGGGGAAGCGGCCTCCTGGCCGCGAGTCAGTCGGTGGTACGGCGGTTGAATAGCTTCAGCCGGGATACATGAACGATTTCAGTACCACGGCGTACCTAGTCATATGATCTACGGCCGTAACTATTCATCGGTACCCACATTGGGTCGCAGGTAGCGGTCCATACAAGTCGACGCCCACGGTCTCAAAGGGAGCCGAAGGACAACGAAGAGGCTGCAGTAGTCCGCTCGGAGGAGTAGTCGATCGTTTGCGGTGCTGGCAAGAGGCGCACGAGCGGACGTTACTTGGCCATAGCTTCAGAGAGGCCAGGCTAAAAGTAGCGCCTACGTATTCGCTCGTATGTTTTTGCGACGTCAAGTTGCCCAGCGATTGCCGCATCGTGATATTTTTCGAGGATACGACGTCGAAGTGGACCAGGTATAACAGGAACCCATTTGTTGCCATTGGAATGGTAATTTTGGCGGTTAAGAGGACCATGGAGGAGTTGAAACTTGGCGAGTTGACGACGTGCACGGCTAATCGGAGGTTGCAACACGACCGTCGAGGTAGTTCATGATGGGGCGGCAGAATGCGTCTGCTCGCCGTAGCGAGGGCACGTCACCGTGTCCAGCAGCGCTACGGAAAGTTATGGGTGCCAAAGGGACATCGTGGTCGAGGCTTGCCTGGAGAGCAGTCGACGGAGAAGACAATGGGCAACGAGACAGAGCTTCTGCGTTCATATGCTCTTTCCGGACTTATAAGTCACGGAAAAAGTCTATTGTTGGAGGCAGAGAACCCAGCGACCAAGGGGCCCAGACAAGTTTTTAATGGAAGATAACAAGCGTAGTGCATGGTGAACTGTGACCACTGTAAAGGGACGGCCATGGAGGTAAGGCCACAATTTTAGGGGCGAAGCTCCTTTGGGCGTGGGTCTGTCCATCATCGACGTATGTATGTAGCCACCTCTAATTTAGTTCTTGGATTGTTTACTAGATGGCGTGGCTACCTCTAGTTTAGTTCTTGGAGTGTTTACTAGATGGCGGTACTTGTATATGATGAAAAGATGCGCTTGGATTGTTTACTAGATGGCGTGGCTACCTCTAGTTTAGTTCTTGGATTGTTTACTAGATGGCGGGGAGCGTTGTAATAAAATCCGTTCGCTGTTGGCGCGCGCTCGGAGGCGCCCGATGGATAAGGCTGCAGATGTGCGAGCCCGCGAGGTAGAAGCGCTCCGTGAAGCTGCGCGACGCCGCCGCCAAGATCCTGCCGTACGAGAGCGGGAGGCCGAAGCGTGTCGTCTGGCTGCGCGACGACGCCGCCAAGATCCCAGCGTTCGAGAACGAGAGGCCCAAGCGTCATGGCAATGGCGCGAGGACCCTGCCGCACGCGAAGCGGCACGGCTGCGGCGCGAAGAGGATCTCCAAAACGTCAGAGAACGGGAAGCGGCGAGAGAGCGCGCGTATCGGCAGGCAGACCCCGATGCAGTGAGAGCTCGTGAGGCGTCTGCAAAACGCATCAGGCGAGCTCAGCCCCAAGGGGCCGACGCGTGGTTTAAGCGAGACTTTCTAGACGTTACGTTCGGACACAAATGTAGTGGGCGAACTTTCACGGAAGAGTCACGTTTTTACCGATGATTTCCCCTCAGGAGCTTCGCCCACTCATCATCATCACCCCGTGGATATGCTGTGAATTTGTTTTGAACAGCCCAAACGATGGCAAGGCATTCCTCTTCTGTAATGGAGTAATTCTTCTCGGCGGTTGTCAACGAACGACTAGCCTAGGAAACGACCCTCTTCCGGAGCTGAGCATCACTTGGAAGGAGAACAGCGCCGATTCCGTGGCCACTTGCGTCTGTGTGGAGGATAGCGGACTTGCTTTCATCAAAGTGGCAGAGTACCGGGCCAATCGTTAAAGGTGGCTTTCAATGCCTCAAATGCTTGTTGGCACTCATTCGGCCAAACGTGAGCTACACCGGACTGTAGGAGCTGGTTGCGGCGGGGCCGCAATGGTAGCAAAGTTCCGGACAAAGGGAGGAAATACGAGGCCAACCCGAGAAAACTGCGCAGATCTTTTTGTTGGCATGGACACGGAAATCTGACAAAGGCAGTGATTTTGTCGGGGTCAGGTCGTATCCCGTTCTTTGCTAACGACATGGCCGAGTACCTTGATAGTTTTGGTCGCAAAACGACATTTTTTTAGTTGAGCTGAAGTTCAGCATTGGAGATGCACGTAAGCACTTCGTCCAAGCGTTGGAGATGTTCAGCAAATGTCGAGAAAAGGCAACCACGCGTCAAGATAGCATAAACAGGTCTTTCATTTTAGTCCTATGAGCACTGAGTCCATCATCCGCTCAAAAGTTGCCGGGAGATTGCACAAGCCGAACGGCATGACATTAAATTCATATAGGCCGTCGGGAGTAGCAAACGCCGTCTTCTCCTTGTCGGACTCGTGCATCGGTATCTACCAGTAACCAGAACGCATATCAAGGCTCGAAAAGTACTCGGCTCCTTGAAGGCAGTCCAGGGCGTCGTCGATCCGGGGCATTGGATACACATCCTTTTGGGTAATTTTGTTGAGGGCCCGATAATATACACAAAAACGCACGGAACCATCCTTTTTCTCCACCAGGACGACTGGGGAAGATATAGGACTGGATAAGGGCCGAATAAAGTTACGCTGCGGCATGTCGTTCACGTTCTCCTCAATTGCCGTTCTGATGGGGAGACCCGGTATGGGCGGCGGTGAACAATAGTTTATCCATCAGTTTTGATGCGATGCGTAGCTGCAGGGGTGCGAGGAAGGAACTTTGAATTGGTATCGAACTAGACACGGTGCTTGTGTAAAAGTTCCAGTACCGAGGATTTCTGTGATGGGGAAAGGTGCGGACCGATGGTGACCGCAAGAGACGACGCAGAGGAAACGGTCGTGGAAGGCCCACTGCCTGTGGAAAGAGTACCAGACGGAAGGATGGACACGTCATCGGAAGAAACAGAAGCAATCGCACAGCCTTGCGGGAGCAGGACCACTTCGGAGGTCGTATTACACACGGGAATAAAGGCGCGCACTTGGGAAAATCGTACTAGACAAGCGGCTTAGCAAGACCTCATGAAAGGAGGCGGCCGCACGGAATGGCCAGCACATCGCCGTCAACGATTTTGTCAGCGGAAGCTGAAAGAATGTGCTCTTGGCGGGCGGGCACAACGGGATCGGTACGTAGCACCAGACGAGGCGTACTGTTTCCGGGACAGCTGAGTGATTAACGTCTGTGATGCTAATAGCAGGAGTGCGGCAACAAATAACAGCGGAAGTCGAAGAAAGTCCCAACCAAGAATAAGCTTATAGGGCACTCCGAGATCACCGCACACTGAATGTGATGACACAGCCCGTCGATAGAAACGCGTAGCGTGCAGAAGGCAGAAGGTTGGATGGACGTGTCGTTCGCACCGCGTAATAAATGGCCACTTTAAGGGGTTTTTACCTTTCGTAGTCTCTTACAAAAGTCAGCTCGAATGATAGAAATAATTGCTCCAGTGTCCACCAAAGCTCCGATATCGTTACCTTCAACTGATACTAACAAGCTCGATGGGTGTTCTGGAGTAGTTGTTAATGTACCGATAGATGCAGTTTCCCCTCCAAAACCTGCTTGACTTAGTTTTCCGAGAGGTGGGTGAAATCATGCACGACCGGGCGAAGCAGAGACACAGATCGTCGAAATGGTCATGGGGAACGACTTCGCGACGCACCAGAATCGGTTGGGGACTCGGAAGTGCAGGAGGAGAGGACCGTCGTGGCAGAGATGGGTACCCCACAGGCGGTAGCCGTAACGAAGGTTTGGTCGGTCACGTTCGTACATGTCGTAGCTACGTCGCTCATCAATTAAACGCCTCCTACAGAACCGCGAAATGTGCCCACGAATTCCGCAGTAGAGAAACACAATGGCCGGTCGAAAGAGGGCTAAGGGCGCCTGCGGTCGCCATGCTGGATAGTAAGGCTGCGGCCCAGGGACCGGGTTGATCGCTGGCACATAGCCAGGAACTAGTTGGGCGGGACGCCTGCCACGGACAGAGGCGGCACCTACCGTGACTGGAGGAGGGGTGAGATCGGCGGATGTCTTCCGTGAGTACACGCGGGTAAGCTCCTCTCTAATGATCTCTCGCAGGTTAGGTGTAGTCGAGTAGGGACTGGTAGAAGAGACGTGCGCAGATGTGCGGCCGTCAAGTTCGTCCCGAATCAGTCCGCGTATTAGAGCTCGAGGCTCCCATCGCCGCTGTTCTGGGCACCGTACCCTGCTGAAGATGGAGCGACTGAAGGTCGTCCAGGGCGTTGGCACGTTGTCCTCACATCCGAAACTTTAGTCGGATTCGGAAGGGCAAGGGCATTAAAGGCGAACTAGCCGATCCCTTTCAAGATGTGGCGCACGCGATCAGCTTCCGTCATGTCTTGGTTGACCTTTCGGCACAGGGCCACAACATCTTCAATGTACGACGTGTACGTCTCACAAGAATGTTGAAATCATCCCTCCAGCTTCTTTTTCGCGATGTCTGAGCCGCCCGAGGAGAACCAAAATCTGGCGCAGCTGCGTGGTGAAATCGTTCTAGTCATCAATGCGGTGCGCATTGTTCCGGAACCACGTTTTAGCCACTTCATCCAGGGACCACGAGATGTTTTCAAGCTTCGCGCGGTCGTCCTACCTGTTAACGGAGCTGACGCGTTCGAAGGTACCAAGCGACTCGTCCAACGTCCTCATTACGAAGGCCACCGAACATCGGTGGATCCCGCTGGCGGCTAGTGACGAAGTAGGTGGGACGGCGGCTGAGCCCCACCGGTTCCGCGGCCGGTTCCGTTGGCGGTTACCGCTGGCGGTTCCGGGTGGCACGTTCCGCTGTCATAGGCATTGCGTCTCGTGGGAAGCGACGAAACGAACGGAGCTCCAGGGTGCACTCAGAGATAGAGGACGAGGGGTCAAGACGCACGCTCCACCAGTTGCAGAGACGATGGTTGGCGTGGCTGTTAATTTGAACGCTCGGGCCAAGGAAGAAGATCAAGCGATGATGATGATTATTTACAGGTGATGATGATGCCGAGCCCATCGGGGCTAGCACTGATGATAGTGGGTGATTACCAAGAAGCGCCGGTAACATAACCCAAGTACTGGGAGCGTAGTCACTGGGTTTCACAATATCAATTTCGCATCTGTATCTGCGGATGTACTTGAACTCAAGTTACCGATGCTGGCACAAGCCGACATTTTTCACCCTTTTTATTTCCGTAATTGAAATTGGTTTGCGCGTACTTCCCTTGCCAAACAAATCGCGGGGACCTGATAGCATAAGCGCCAAACGTCTCCAATTAACCTGCCCGAAATGGGCATCCTATTGTCATCATCTGTCACCCATTGCTCGACACAGGCTGTGTACCGGAAGATTGGAAATATGCTCATGTTAAACCTTTATTCTGTGTATATCTTCCGAGCAACGAGAGCATATTCTTCACTCGCACATTATAGCCCACATACAGAGAAACATCTGTCTCATTGAGAAGCAGCACGTGTGTCGCAACAAATGCCCCTGCAATACCCAACTATCTCAACTGTTAGCTCATCTTGAGAACACCATGCATATCTCTGTTTCCCTCTGCTGCAATTTTTATAGATGTTGCTAAGGTATTGGATTGCGTACAACACCGACGTTTATTAACCAATTTCCGTAACCATCAAATAGATTAAGAGACCACCCAGTGAAATTTTGTGTTCCTGTGCAAGCGACAAAAATAATAAATTGAATACAATATCCTGAAAGAGCATGTTGAAATCAGGATCTCCTCAGGAATTTGGTGTAAGGCAATTCAATATTATTTTAGTAGAATAATGCATTCATATAACCGACATATTTTTAAGAATATTATTTTTTATATAACAGCATCGGATATAAATTTCCTCTTCATTTTCAAGTTGCTTTGATGGAAGCTATGATTGATTCTTAAAAAGAAAGGAGGGTTCTCGTGCAAAATAAGTACCCCGCCCCCTGGAGTCAATCAGAGCCAGATTACAGGAGTTAAAAGTAACTCTTCAATGCACGTTCACGGTTCTCAACGAGCAGAACGAGTTCACGATACACAGGCTACACGAGAAAGTAACACTGGCAATCCGAGAATCAGCAGGAGCTTTGGGGGAGGAAACATGCAGAAAAAAAAGTCGTAAGATACCTCAAAATGACGAAACTAATTGCTACAACAAGTATCCTGCAATTGTCAAGCACGGTAGATTAGGTTTAGTGGTCGAAACTAGCCGAGTGGTCAAAACTGATTAACCACACTAAAACGGGACGATTTTTCGTGCATATGACATGGAAGTTATCGAGGAAATGCTGCAAATAGGAGAAAGCTCTAAAGCGACTAAGGGAAGCTAGCCATTAAACAAGATTATATGCACGCGCACCGAGACAAGCAGGCTAACATAACGCACACTTGAAGGAGATAAGAAAGGTAGGAGAGCGATTTTACACCAGGCTGTATGCCAGCGATGTTATTAGAGAGGAAGCTGATGAGATTTCAAGCTAGCTTGTGGTGTGGGCACTAGTAAAGAAAGAGGATGCAGGATAGGCTCTGAAAGATATGAACACAGGAAACGCTGCAGGTGAGTACGGTATAACCGTGGAACCGTTATACCGTACCGCAATGCAAAACCGCAATGCAAGCGCTCACCCTGTCTGCGTGAGCATCCGCATCTACAAAAAAAGCAAGCCCCCGCTTCTCACGTCTTCGCTGAACAAACCGATCTGGTGCCGTAAGTGCAACCCACAAAAAAGCCATCACGTTATGGGGCGGTGTTTTATACATCCTTAAGAACTATGAATCCCCACTGGGACAATAGAGCCACGCTTGTAAAATGAGCCAGCACAACAACAAAATACCACCTGTGCTCGTTTATTCCAGAACCCAAAGTAATGCTTCCGAAGAACACGCAGATGCTGATTCAGATACTTCAGTCGCGTAGCAGTTCACAAATGGCTACGTGGGAGACAATATATAACTGGGGGGAAACAGGTCGACAGGGTACGGGCTGTCCAACAGCTTAGCAATTGCGGCCGATGCAAAAGCACTGCAACTCGCAATGGTTGCTCCTGTGCAGACTAGTTCACTCGTACCTGTTGAGAGGTAGGCTGGAGAATGATGTGTCAAACAGTATTTGTCATGGTGATACTTTTTATGAGCTCGGTAGGAGAGCCTCATGCGTCTTCCAGAGTGCTGGATGATAGCGTCCCCATTGCGAAGGCGACACATATTGTTGCCGGCATATGCGACACGCTAGTAAATGCAACCTATATAAAGGTTCAGTCATCTACACCTGTTTAATGACCCTACCTGTCCAGCCTGCGGTGCACTCGACACTCACTACCATTCCCTGTGTGAATGCCCCCGCAGACCCGTACCACCCGTTCCCCCCCTCACCACTGGGAGCAGATGTTGCGTGACCCGGGGGAGTCAGGCAAAGTCCTAGCCACCTCCCAGGCGCTGCCGGTCGCGGAGGCCTTGTGGGCCTCGTCCACCCCCAATACCTGATCCACATGGACGAAAAACCGTATTCCTTCCCTCCTTCCTTTCTTCCTTCGACTCGTAAGCTCGACATTTTGAAACGAGGAGCAGAAATTGAGAGAAAGTCGTGCAATGTAGATAACGGTAGCTTGTAGGGATGCCTATTTGGATGTAAATATGTCTGTCCGGTGCGTTTTGCGATCTTGGTTCATATATTTTGAAGTACACTGCCCTAGCACAAGTAATAAACAAGATAGTATGCTGGTATTCAGTTTTATATATACCTATATAAAAGCGCATGTTGGCTGCGGCATTTCTGTAAAAAGAAGAATCGCAAACATTCGCTGATAGATACTTGAATGGCAATTGTAATATAATTAGACAAGGACTATACAGCTTTCGCAAACTTTGGTTTTTTAAGACGACCATGCCAGAGGTCAGTTGACTTATTGCTCCAGGAAAGTGCTACATGGTGGAGTAATATTGGTTTCACTCCTAGAAAGCGAGTTCTTGTCGTAGTGCACTCATATTGCCGCTGCTTCCCGAGCTATGCATTGAGGCCCAATGTTGATCGTAGTATAGTGCCTATTCACTACGCATCAAGATAAATTTTGTATTCAATAAAACTGCTGTTGTTTGTTCATTAATAAGGAACAAAGATTTTTTTTTTTTAGTCCTAGGGTATAAGGTAGCAGCCTTCAATAAATCACTAATAACTCGCTGTACATCACTTTTAAAAACGGGGCATTCCTTCATCTCTACTTAGGCCGATTTGAATATGAGCATAATGACTTGTGAGATTAGTTTGCTTCGAATGGGATGCTGTGGAAATAAAACTTCAAACGTTATGAAACATGTGCTCAAAATTCGAGTAAATGTAAACGTTACTTTGATAAGAAATACAATTTTATTTGCAATGTTTCCTTTGCGTGCAATGTGGGCACGTAAATCGAGACCTACTAGTGACCTTGCGTAAGAAGAAATAGGCTTTCATTGGGTTCTTCTGTAGTCAGTGATCTCTTGAATTAGAATGACTAATTAGGAATGCATATCCAAGTCAGTAGGGTCTAATCGTTCTCAAACAAGAGGAATAGTTTCCATAAATTCTAATCCTGGCGGTTTGGTCAAGTGTGCGGTTCCGTTTACAATGTAATCGAAGAGGGAATTTGGCCGGCATGAGGGGTACACGAAATCGCTATGCTTAGGAAGAGCCACGAAATTTGAAATCAAGGCAGCAGAAACAGAAATGATTTCCCCTTGTTTGTCAAGGGGATAGAAAAAAAGTCATGGCATCGGTCACCAGGACAAAAAGCCTAATTATTGGCGAACTCGTCCTATTGAATGTGTGTCGGCCTACTAGGGAACGGGAACCAAGCTATTATCTAGCCGTCTGCGAGGGAGCGTTGAGAAATAAATAGCGGCGAAAATAATATAAAAATAAAGCAAAAATACTCAAGGGAAAACCTATTAAAATACAATACACGAACTCCCGGTTTTATATTATTATTCAGATCTTATATTGATGTATAGTTGGAAGATTTTTTTTTATTTGGGAAAATAGACCCACTGGATGCGCAACTGCGCATGTGGTTGCAAGCCTCAAGTGGTTGGTGGCGCTAATATTACTGTCATTGTGACGTGTACGGGAACCGGACTAGGTGCATCAGCTCCCATTATGTGCATATGTTATTGTGATGGCGGTAGATTGTGCACGCCCTAAGCATTTTCCGAAGTTCTGAAAATCACAAAAAAGATAGGCGCTTGCTGTTTTTCACCACCTGTCTAATTTAAGGGAAACTGAAGGTATTTTTTTATTTTCTCACCACTAATTTACTAATTCTGGACAGTGCTCTGCAGAGAGCAAGCCAGTGATATATTAGGAATCCACCTAAGTGCAATAGAACATTTAAAATTGTGCTGCGCTCTAATCGAGTGTTAGGACGATCTTCGATATTAAATCAATTGTTTAATTTATTTTGTTTTAGTGAAGATATAAAATTGGGTGGAGCTAAGAAGAAAGAGAGGTTCATCAAAACAAATATTTGGTACAAACTCATACTAAAACTTATCTGCAATATGAAGGCCGGTTTCAAGGATAACCTAGCAACACGAGATTTTTTCTATCAATGTCGCCGTAGTTGCGCTCGTTGATGAGTGTGCAATTTTTATACAATAATCTTGTTTTTCCTTGGGAAACCAAGATTACTGATCTTGGTTTCTCAAGTGCAACCAAGATTCTTGTGAAAGTCCGAAGCGCGATGGCTGGGTACTTGACAAACGGTTTGTGCTGACAAAATCAAGCTAGAAGGTTAAAGTAAATTGCCATAGCAGAATGGCTCCGGTCTGCGCTGGTTGGTACATTTTGGTGGGAATCAGCTTCAATATAAACGCCCAAGCGTAAACCTTGAGCTCGATCTGCAAAGGAACGAGAAAGAGAAAAGAAACCAGCACTCACTGACAAATGAAAGTGTTAATAAAATCGAAAGCAATATTAAAATCAAGGGGTGTAAAGCATATGAACCTGCCAACACTCACTGACAAATGAAAGTAATAATAAAATCGAAAGCTTTATTAAAATCGAGGGGCAAACACCCTTCCATCCCAGGCGCTTGTGCCCGTCGCACAAGAGCACGGCCGTACATGGGGACAACCGCCCCCTTTCCTTTTCTCTTTTTTTCTCTTTTACCCTCTCTGCTGCGTCTGTGAAGCATCGTTTAAATCCGCAGCCAGTATAGTGCAGACCCTTGTGTGCGTATAGCCTTCCTTTAAAGAAGGAATGGTGCTTCCTTGAGCGTACATTGAGACAGCGGCCCGGCTGACCGACGTACACACGTCCGCAGTTCATAAAATTCAAAACGCAACGTTCGTCCTACAATGAACAAACTGCAGTTGGTGTTTGAACAAACAACCACGTCATGAAACACTGTCTCTGGCATCAAGCCTGTTGCTCACCATACTGGATAATCTACTTAGCTTATTGCTGGCAGACAAAAACTACCTTCCCCCTTAACCTGTCAGCCGTCTTCTTAAGGCGATTTTACCGCGCATGTACACACGGCATGATCGCCACTTTGTTAATCTGGGGGACATCCTGTATTCGATGAGCGAACCCTGTCTCTGGCATTTCTATGTCCTGTGGCCGGGTGCACGTCGGTCAGACCGGCCGCTCTGTCAATGTACGCTTAAGGGAGCATCATTCCTCCTTGAAAGGAAGGCCATATGCGTACATGGCTTTGCATTGTGCCGACTGCAGCTGTAAACCAGGCTTCACCGGAAAAACATTCGTTTTTTTGGAACACAAATAGCATGCTACCAGGAGTCTTGCCAACGCATTCCATATCCGGATTAGGGGTTTTGATTGTATAAGTAAATGAGGAAAATAAGGAAAAGAAAGGGGGCGATTGTCCTCCTGCATGGCCGTACGAAAGTGCGACGGACACACGTGCCTGATGAGTAAGTCTTGGCCGTATATATCTTTGCTTTCCATTTTAGGGAAACTTTCAGTTGATAGTAGGAGCTGGTCTGGTTTCCCTTTCTCGTTCCTGTGTACGTTTGCCATTAGGTTTCACTCACTAATGTTCACCAACTAGCTTTTCTCTCTATTTTGCTTCTGAATATTAATGAACACAAAAGAAGGGGAAGATAAACGACGCACTTCTGACGGACAACAAAACTTTTTCTCAAGGAAACACAGATGTATGAAATTCAAGAATACAAAAAATACAAACTTTGTTCCGGCCAGTAAAGTGATATTATCAGCGATCATCGCAGCGTGTGAAACTCTTTTTCTATTCGTGACAGGGCCACAGATGGGACACTAACGCCACAATCTCCAGCTTTGTCTATGCAAAGGTTCTACTAATTCTCCTAGAATCTATTTCTTTCCGATAACCGCGATTGCGTGGAAGCAGGAGTTACAGTGCACTTTCGAATGTGGTGTGCAAGGTCGCCTTAAGGGGTCACTCGGAGCGAAGCACCTTCCTCTCGGGACCTGTTGTTCTGGCACCGACCAGTTTCTCCCGTTTTAAAAAGACCCCGAACCTCAAGGGATTTTGTGTATCACTTTTTTGCTGCACTTGGGTCGCCTGGTGCGGGGTTTTTGTCATACACTAGCCTCTGGGCGCATCTACAGAAATCCTAACCCCACCAGAATGCCACCAGCTCCAAAAAACCGGCATGTCGCTTACAGAATGCCGGCTACCAAAAAGTTTGCTGAGGTCTGTATGAGAAACGCTCCTGCAGAGGATAAAGGAAAAGAGGAAAGACGCCCTCTTGAAACCATTGAAGGAAACACAAGACGTACGGCAGTTTTGCCATACGCACATGGTTTTTCTCATGCCATGAAATGGTGGACACACAAAATGGCGTAAAGGTGAAATGCCCGCTACCGATGAAATGCCGACTGTGCCGGTATGTAGTTATCAAAATTACATGGCTCAATGTAGTTGATCAGCTGTTTCCTCAATCAAGTTGTTCTGGTGCGGGTTTGTTGTGTTACACAGACATCATACAGACGCAGTGAGATGCGTACGAGGGGAGGGAGGAAAAGAAACCGCCCCCATGTTTTCACGCGAGCATAGAGCTGACGGGCTTTCCAGCTTTTAAATCGTTATCGGACGGATGCATGCCGTTCGTTTGGAGTAAGAAAAGAAAGAATCGAAGCGTTTTGTCCCGAACACAATCGCGAACGGGTGCAAAAACAGCGGAAAGCTGCTGTAACTGCCGTTACCGCCTCAAGTTCAGCTCGTGCTGTAGTGGCGAATCCCTCACGGATGAACAGGAAATTGCGCGCTAGGAACGCCGGGGGTGAGCCATATCACTTCTTTAGAGCACTTTCAGGGGATATTTTCGACAGTGCATGTCACTTCTAGGCACGCGCACCTGAGCGGATGCGGATTTCTACATGAGCAGGTTTGTAGTGAAAAATAGTGGGAAGTAGAAGGAAAGGCGTGCACTCGCAGCTAGAGCTTTCATGTCCGTACTGATGGATGGCATGTCCATTGGGCTGGTGTGAGATTTAAATGCGGACGTTAAACGCCCCAAAAAAACCTGCCCGGAGTCCTTAGTGCTAGAGTGGATTGGGTTTGTGTGTAAAGCTATGTTCAGATTACTGACACAAAACCCGTATCGTGATCTTAAAATGCCATGTCACGCAGTTTGGTTCACTGAGACGGGAAATGACGTCATAAAATCTTTAAAGTATTTACGACAGTTGCTGCTGCAACAGCCTGAACCCCGGGCTTACAAAACAGTAAGATGCTTACGACGCGGGACGGACACAGGCAGTTCCTTGTTTAGCTGCAAGAAGAATGCTTGGATCGGTCAGAGGTTCATTCAGCTAATTGGGTAGGAATTATGCTTCACCGCAATCATAATTACGTTATTTGTTTTGTGCACTTATAGACTGCGTCCAGTTTTTCCAGGTCATCCTTGTTCACAGAGGTGAAGGGCACTAATTTTTTTTCTACTATCTTTGCTTTGTCGGCAAGCATTCCTGCTGCCTATTTTCTTCATATGGGCAATCATACGTACGTTACACTTTCACATGAGAAAAGCTTTGGACAAGGGCAGTCGGTTTTCTTCATTGTATATTTGAAAGCTCTCGACTAAGGTGTTGTCCCATCCAATCCCTCTTTCATCAATTAGCAAATAACACCGCCCCTTTATTGGTTGCTTCGTTCAATGTTTGTTCTTATTGCAATTCTTCTGTCGAGCTAATAAGCGCAGCTCCATTACGAATGCGAATAAGAGCTGCAGTTTTTTTAAAATGGTCTGTGAATTTTATTAGTTTTACAAGCTTGTGGATAAATTTAACTTCCCCGAAAACCCACAGCGTCATGCGAACGTGGGGTATCGGATTTGATAATGAACGCTTCCAATCGTACAATTTATTTCGGTGTAAAAGCGTTTAAGACACTATTTAAACCACACCAACATAGTTGGTATACAGTACAAATATATGCCTAGAACAGCAACAAAAACAAAGCGGCAATGCGAAGGTAAAAAAGAATACATTTGTTCAATTGCAGAATTTGACGTAAAAAACAGCTGGAGCTCAATGAAAAACTGGATTCAAGTCAATTCCAATCAAAATTTACAAAATACAGATAGAAAACATAGCCCAAGTCGCGTACACGTACAATGAGTCCGAGTAATTCTGAATATAGCCGTACCATGTTCCTGCACAGTAAAATCTATATGGCAAGAACTAACATGTTGTTCGCATTCAACATGAGGAATACTGCAGTCAATCGACGGCTATTTTAAGGAATGCCACCATAAAAAAGTCAGTACACAGCTTAGTACAGTACAGACACAGTTTACTACCTAAATAGAAACTTCAGTTCAATATCAGAAACACAACGAATACAGTTGACGTACAGCACGACCATGTCGCGATCTAAGTATCTCATGTATTTTTTACGCACGCGGCACGTGCACTACTGTGTTTGCATTTCTACCTATCCGGCCTCTATGACCAGCCGCTGTTTTTGTTGTGCCTCTGGAACTCTCCAATTTGGGGTAGTTTTGTTTCCCTAATGCCACTTGAAATGACAAACCTGTTCACCTTGGGCATGTTCCAGGGTGAGAGACAATTCTTCAGCCTCTGTATTTTGGGTGTTGTACCAGCGAACATAACCGCGAAATCTTGACGCGCCCCTATTAAAGATGATAGTCTTCCTTGGGCTACCTTAAACCCACAAATTTGGTCTGTCTGTATGACTGCCTGTCCGTCCGTCCATCTGTCTGTGTGTCTGTCACTCTGACTGTCTGTCTGTCTGTCTGTGACTCCATTCAGCCACCCGACCAAAGTAAAATGGATACTGCGTAAGAGTATTATATACTCAAAGCCAAATTTAAACGTCTAAGCGCGATTTATATGTTCATACTGGTCAACTTTGTTGAGCAAGAACAAAGTATAAGGCAGGAAATTAGTACACAAGATATATTTACATTTTTTCTGTGTAAAAAATTTCTGGGTGCTTGTTTTTTATATAGAAAATGATATTTTACATCAACTGCACAAAACCGCCGACAGCTGTTGCCCGTGCCACCCTCCTTACGGCATATCAGAAATCACGCGGCAAAAGCAAGGAAAGGTTCCACTAGCTAGGTTCTACGCTGTGCTTGGAACGCACATGAAGCACGGCAACGCGGTTCTATAAACGCTCAAGTCGCCCGCCTCGATTCACGCGTGTCTCCGTCGTACTGCGGGCTGGCACCGAGGAACCCAGCCTCTAGCAGTGGAACGCGGGTAAATTCAAGTGCGCTTGAGCAAACCTTTAGTGTGTTTACCTTCGGATGAGCGCGACAGAACAGGAACAGCATGAGAGGTGAGCGGGAAAGCAAAAGGGGGCATTTTCTTACCAAATGTCTACAAAGACCATTGTCTTTTGACGTGATTTGCAACAGAAGAAACAGATGCGGCCAATTTTTTTTAACATTTCCATCGGCGTCAAGAAACGATTGGCCGTGGCACGCCTGCTTACCTGCATTTGGCTAAAATGTCTGCAGAAAATCGTATTATGCTTTATACTGACCTACGCAATTCTTTTAGCAACCAATATCTTCGAGGATATTCGAAGAGCTTGGTTTCAAGCATTACCCCTTCATATAATAGTCTTTGCAGCTGAATATATGAGGTGACTCTCTCCCAGGAGCCGAGAATTTTGTACAGCGTAAACGTGCCGGCTTGGTTTTTTCCATGGCAAGTGTTACGATGAGACAGCTATGTCGTCATCTGACGAATCTGGACACGGCTCCTTAAAAGAAGTGTTCTTTTAACCAGTGGTCTTTTTTCCTGCCACCACTTAGGTAACTGGGCCTTCGCCTAGCCTTCATGAACAATGAGCGGTACATGGCAACCAATATTACGCTTTGCACGCAGGGTCAACCTTGGCCTTGTGTTGGTACAATTGTTACCTGATCCGTCAGCAGAAAACAAGGAACTAGTTTTCTCGTGTCTGTCTTTGCGAAACTAGGCGTCCTCCACAATACAGTGCTGCTCTCGGTTTAGCCGGAACGGCAGGTGATTTTGGCAGGTTATTCCCCAGCAGGGTACGACTTAACTTCGTCTAGGGAGTTCAGAACGGACTTGCTTGTTTCCGTGTTGAATTCGGCAAAATAAAAACTATTCGATGTGGCTGAAGATGAGGGAAAACCTAAGGTTTAATTTACAAATGGCCGTTACACTGTTCAGGTTTGTCAGGAGTCTGCACCTCGATCTGCCCTATCTGTTACTCCCACATTCAGCCACCAAAAAAATGCCAGGTTTGTTTTCCAGTGAGTTTATCATTTCGGGCTAGTTCTGTGTGCACAATAACTGTGCTGCTACCGGCGCACGCATAAAAAGAATATTTCGCTGACAATTTCCCCAAAACCATGAGGAAAGTCTTCGATCTAAATGTGTGGTGGCACCAGTGGTCGGCCAAATCAATCATAAGTCTGCCTACTCAGACTCATTTGCAGTCAAACTCATGCGTGAGTTTCAGTTTGAGTGAACAGGAGGCTAGTGTCCCATGGTACGCTTGAAATTAAGTACGTTTCAGCCGAGTGAGTCCGATTGAGCTTGAGCTTTACTGAGATTGAGTACTTCTAAGACCAAGTAAGTTGTCAGCTCATTTTAAGTATTGGGTGCATTTTGAATTCTACATAAGTAATAAGTTTTGAGTACTTTTTAAGTTCTGAATGAATTTTGAGTTTTGAGTCAGTTTTAGATTTCTGAGTACATTTTGAATTATGAGTCTATCTTAGAGTCTATCTTAAATTTTGAGTGCATTTTCAGTTCGGAGTAAATTTTGAGCTTTTAGTGCATTTTGATTAAACAAAAAATATTGAAGCAATATGTCGCCTGAAGGCAGTCCGGCAGTCGACGGCAAGATGCCAAAACCGTTACACACGTAACGATTCGGTGAAGATTTGCGTCTTACATTCTTTCTGTGCGCTACTGCACCACCTACATTTTCGTGGCTTCCCTTCGCCAGCAAACCACTAACATCTCTGCGACGTACCAAAAAAATCCAAACTTCTATGTCCCAGCAGTATCTTTATTTGCCATCCATAGAACGTGTAACATTTTTATAAAAATTTTTTGATGTTGAGATAACGTTGCTGGTACCTTAATGTCGGACGTTCTTTCAACTATGCTAAAGGTGTTGCTGCTGCTTCAATCGATGCTGCTTCAGCTCTAGATGTTGCTGCTGCTTCACTTGTGGACGGTATTTAGACATATTTTCTAGACGTTGTTCAGATGTTGCGGGTATGTCCATTTTTTACTTCGTAGATGTCTATCGTAGTTACATTTATGTTAGTATGTCTGCAATACTTTATTTTAAAACTCTCCGCAGGCGTACTGCTTGAAGTTACCGAGGGTTTTGTATGTTTTTGTGTAGGTTTTGTAACGAGGGGTTTTGTGGAAGTTTTGTAATCCACCAATATGGCTTTTACAGAAATATAAATAAAGAGGACATAATAAATAAATTAGACTCAACATATGTCTGAACAAAATTTGATGCTTATAGGAGTTTTTATTCAGTGAAACCACCATTTTTCTAGGTCGTTCTATGTTCGTAATGAAAATACAAATGCTGACCTTACAAATCGCTGGCGACAATGTTCAGCCACATAGGTTATCAAAAATATTTCCCCAGCTTGTACCGATGGTGAAAGGCTGGAGGAACAGGAGAGCTGGCGGGCTGTCCCCGGTTACTTTTCTCACCGTGCGGACATCTTACCCCGCCACAGCGGAAGAGGCGGACAAATTCTGGCACACATCTCCAGGGTGGAACCACACAATATAATGACTTATTCTAAGACGGCGATTTAAAAACTTAATTCGTGGTAGCGTTTAGTCTAAAGCACTCAAAATTTCCCATTATCCCCATACTCAACCACTCGACATCGTCTGGACCCCGGCCTTCACTGGGGTGGGAGGCAATGAGGCGGCCCACGAAGCAGCACGACAACTAAACAGCCGTGCTGGGCTCGCTCCTGCTCTCTAACAGTGCTCGGTCGGCACGCGATCATCTGCTCTCGTATCAAGAAGCCACAGAGCATTATCGCCTCTCCCGTACCGTTTTCCCACTGCCCACACATCCCTCACCAACGCTCAGAATCGCCTATGGCGACTCATTCAGACCAACTCCCTCGCCCGTCGATCCCTCCTCCACAAGACCTACTCCTCTGAGATCCCTGCGCCCAACTGTCCCCTCTGTGACTCCCTGGACGCACTAAGCCACGGCATGTGGGCCTGTCCTCTTATCCCTTTCCGCTCCATCTCCAGCGTCAAGCAGTGGGAGGATGCGCTCGGCTGCTTGCAACCGTTGGTGCAGCTACTTCTGGTTGACCGAGCAGCCACTGCCGCAGCCAGCCTTCGGCCGGCAGCCACAACGCGTTCCTACTCAACTTGCTTGGAAATAAAGTAATTTTTCTCTTTTTCTGTCTCCCTTCATCGGAGACCTAGCTGTTGCACCTGAGATGGATTTCCTAACTTGCTCCTGAAAGCTCCTAATAAGTGGCCAGCTGGGATTTACCAAGGTGGACCGTGTAGCACGTTCTCGAAACGGCGGCTACCGGGTTGGCACACTAGGCGTCTTCAGCCAGACCAGTTCGTTGCTGCCTACTTCCGGCGCTAGCGACGTGAACTGGCGAGCAGAACAGCACGCTAGATGTCATATCAGAAACGTTGGGCAGTTTGTTCTAGAAGGACAAGTTGGATGATGCCGGGTGCTCGTCCCGAGGTGCACGCTCACGTTCACTCGCTAATCCCTTGTCTTTTTTGACTGCCCCTCACGTGGTGTAAGCCCACGCGCAAGCCTGCCTGATACCGGGGCTCTTCACGTGATTCACGCTCACATGCGCTTGTATTTTCTGCGCTGAGTATTTTCCTTTTTGTGAGCCCCTGACGTAGCGGAAGCCAAAAAAAGCCTGTATGAAGCCGTGCGCTCTTCACGATATGCACGCATACGTGCGCGCAGAATTTAGTTGTTATTTTTTCTATTCCAACCAACAGCTTAATAAACAGCCCGGAAGTGAAAAGATCCAAAACTTTAGTAAGAAATATTATAGGCCTTTTTAATGTCCATCAATATTTTTCTGTATTTTTTGCCAATATTTTTGCCATGTTTTGAAAGCTGTTCTAGCAACACCCCGCCGAACATACGGGCTCGAAAGGCTGGGGAAATACCCTGTTTGAAAAAGGCATTGCTGAATTTAAAAATTAGCAGACCTTTAGGGTTGGCAGTTACTTTACGATTGTGTAACTTCAGAGCATTTATAATTCGTTGGAGTTACCTTTAGTCCTCAGCTTTACTATCCCACTTCAGGAGCATCACAATCAATACCAAAACTTTGGAAAGCTCATTGTCCTTGAAATTGTTTCGTGTGAGTGTAAAGTTTTCTAACTGTGCACCACTGTTCATCTTGGTTCCAATATTAAAATATTTTGCGACACAAACTGGAATGGTCACTTATTAAAGAGGTGGAGCAAACATTTTATGGTAAGTGATCTCAAGACGCCATGCACTCCCTGCATTGGGCTCAGCTATTTTAAATGGCTTAGGAAAAGTCTATGCGGCAACAAAAAATATAGGAGGTGTCAATGTGTGGTTCGCCAAAATCTTACACCTTCTGTTCTTTTTCGCCCTTATTTTCTGAAGAAAAATACTACATTCTTAAGCATCATACACGTGTGTTTCGCAAATTCTAAAAGCAAAAGGAGCCGATAATAAATCTAGTGCACTTCCCTAAAAAAAAAACGTGTGCTGCAGTTGGGATCGTTCGCGAGGCCTAATGTGTGTTGGGATAGAAAACGGGCGTTCCTAGTACTGGTTTATGAAGTAAGACGTTAGCTTTATGCGTTATATTTTAATTTAAACTTATACACACGTAATGCCTTGAGATATGAAACATACAACCTGCGCGCTTTTGATTGTGTTTTTTTAATTTCGCGCGATACGCGTATGTTGGGCTACGAGAATTATCAATAGAAGATTTAGGCAGATAAATAATCTCTATTTTATTGTAGTCAGCAAAATTTCTTACAACGATGGAATTTATTTAAGCTCGAGGTTCGCGGCCAGCAATGTTCTTTTATTTGCATCAGAGCCATGATAGCCGTCTGCTTCATTATACCCACAATGCCAAAAGTGGGGCATGAATTCCTCCCGTTAAGATTAAAACTACATAAAATACACAAAATGTGTACTAACGCTACAGTTTGAACCCTTGAAAAGTTCATTGTTTGATTTGTTGTTTTGAGACCGCAATATAACGACGGTGTATAAAGCCAGATCACATGTGCCAATCCAATCGAATGGTCATGTCCTTCGGCGTGCCACAAGTGCATTTCTCAGACGCGTGCTGCGGCGTTCAGTTTAAACGTACAACAGAATGAGAGCCTTGAATTGCACTCAAATGTTTTCTGTTGCTACTGTGAAAAAACGAAGACAGTGTGCAGACGTGTGAATTGTGTTGTGAACTCAATTTGTCTGCAAGAGCTCAGCGAGTCGAAAGCGCCACGACAGTTGTCACCGATGCAACGCTGTTTAACCGTTGCAGTTCCGACCTTGTTCATCGCCTTCCCTCGTGAGTATTGTGCATCTGAACGTCATTACTAATGAAATATCACGCTTTATTAGTTTTGCCAGCATATCTGTGAAAAGGCATATAGGTTGTACTTTGTTCCTGGCGTTGTGTGAAACGTGACTTTGAAAGCGGTTGGGTTACAGACGGGACAAAGCAATAGGTAGATAAACACTTGCGCTTTGTTTTTAAACACGATAGTCTTTCTTGGGCTACGTAAACCCAGAAATTTTGGTGTGTCTGTATGTCTGCGTGTCTGTATGTCTATCCGTCTGTCTGTCTGTGACTCGATTCAGCCACCCGGCCAAAGCAAAACATTGCCTGCGCAATAGTCTTATATAGTCACAGCTAAATCTACCCGTCTATGTTCGGTGGAATGTTCATACTTGTCAAAATTGTTGAAGAAGAACAAGACATTACGCAAATATGAGACAACAAATCAATACAGAGGTGATATTTGCAGTGTTCCTTTATAAAAAATCAAACATGCTTGAGTTTTGTGAAATTAAATACTTCATCAACTGCAGAAAAAGAATTCACTCCGCCGTCGCCTGCTGTCGCCCGCGCCACTATAGCTTCTGGTGCCATTTTAAGAAATCAACCGGCAACAGTTACGCAACGTTCCACTTGATAGTTTCCACGCTCTGCTTGCCACGCACGTGGAGTAAGGAAACGCGGTTCTATAAACGTTGAAGTAGGGCGCCTCGATCAACGCGCGTCTTCGCCGTACGGCAGCGTTCACATCGAGACACCCGGTTTGGAGCAGTGCAACGTGGGAAATTTAAAATCATTTAAGCAGACCTTTGGCGTCTTTACCTTGGGAGGAGCGCGACGCAAGAGAAACAACATGAGAGGTGAGCGGGAAAGCGAAGGGAGGCGTTTATTTAGCAAAAGCCGATAAAGACTATCGTTCTTTGACGGCATTTGCTACGAAAGGAGCAGATACGCGGCCAATTTTTTTTGTAGCGCGTTTTAGCACAGCGTTTGTTGCCTTGCGTACGAAAAACGCTAAATTTGGCAGTCTTGTTTTGCTTCACGTGCATCTTGTTTGCTTCCTGATTATTCCGTCTGCCTGTCATGTTTGTTGCCTAAATGCCACCAAAGTCCTTATATTTTGCATGTGCTTCATTGCTAAGAATAATGATTTCTTAGCTTGTTTTCCCCATGTAGCTCCTGCTGCAAGCCAATGCCGTCTCATGCCGCACCCTGCACATTGCATTGTAGGAATTGTTGGTAGGTGTTCAATGGTCCTCATCAACTGTGCATTGATGCAAGTTGAACTGCAAAAATATTCAGCTTGCTTGGGATCATGGTGTAGTAGGTGCAGTAGTAGCCCAAGTGAGTGGGGTAATCTATTATTTTGGTTTCATTCTCACCCGGTTTTTATTCAAAGCTGCGGATACCACCGTCACATAGCTGTTTAAACCCAAACGCCACTGAAATACCATAAGCAAAATGCAGGGTATTTAATAAAAGCCAGCCTAAAAAACTGACTACAATAGAATTCTAACCTTGGCAATTTGAATACAGAAGCCACCGGAAATTTCACCTGGAGTTTAAATTAGGGGAAGACTCTGATAAACTTCATTGTGCAGTAAAAACTTCTTGCACTACTTTGATGCTTCCTGCTGTACAACGTATACTTCAACTAAAAATGTAGGTCTAACAGGACAAGCGAACCCGGACAACAGGACGAGTTTTTCGGTGATGTGCTCTTTGAAGGATTCGTTATGCACATATACCAACTAGCCCACCTGCTGCATGATGTGTACGTCCACGGCAGTGACGCTGTCCGGGTTTTTGCATGTTTCCTTTTGCCACATTTTGTGGACATGGCTTCATCCGTGTATATATTGTCACTTCAATCAACCAAGCGGTTAGGACAGACGCAGATAAATATTTTGCAAGTTCAGATGGGACCTGTAGCTGGGCTAAAATGTCGTCAGAATACCCATTCACGAAATATAGTTCCTATAAATACTGGTGCCGCTCATTAGCAGTCACCGTTAGTTTTAAGGTTGCATTAGTAGTGCCAATGCTGACCTCAAATTATATCCACTCCGCTCTCTTCCCGTCCCTTAATGGTGCTCCCATCATCTAGCGTTCTATTGCCTGATAAGTCGTCCTTATTTTAATTTACACCCTTTAAGGAGCCTGGAAGTTTCTGCCCTGTATGTGAGTACCGGTAAGATGGAGCTGTCATACACTGTCTTTTTAGGGAAAATGGTAGGCGGCCATCCTGTAATCTACCACTCCTGAAAAGGTGTATTAACAACACAGATTTTCCTGTATCCATGCCTATGGGCCTCATGCACTGCAGTTTCAAATAAACATGTGGCGCCTACCTGGGAGCGGCGGCGGAATTTTTTCTGAAGAACAAAATAAACATATACAGTAGTTCGCTACGCGGGTTTAATTGTAAACAACAACCGTAAAACAAGTATACAACAATTGCCACGTTTTTTTTAAATTCACAATTGTTATAATAATAGAAATATTACGCTCACGAGTTGTGCGGGAATACAAGCCGAAATAATTTCGAAAGCGCCCCTTCTCCAATAAAAGCAGACGACATTGCACGGATCAGCTGCCTGCGACGCCGACGTTCACGAAGCACTAGTACCCGGAAAGAAATAAAAAGGACAGATCCATAAATGCATTTCCGTATGTGCACGCTACTTGGCGAAAGACCGCTGCAAAAAAAAAAAGCCGTGTATCCAGTGCATATTTTTGTAGCGCCTCAAATAGCCTTTGGTGTGCACGCATCTGTGCACGCATCAGAAAATACATGGAACAACCCACGGATATGCATGCTTGAATTGTACGTAGTCATACCAGCAAAATATGAAGCTTTAAAATGAAAACAGAAACGTAAATATTCACGCTACACTGCGACACAACTGTAAACAGATGGACACAAACCAGCCACAATTCGGAGATTCGCATCTACACTTTTATTGAAAGGACTCTCAAATATCTCAAGCATGTACAACTTGTAGTTTGTGTTTGAAAAACGAGAAGTGGGGCTTGTTGCGCAAAATATTTCTGCTGACAAAAATAACTTGCACCAGCACAACTATTCACGCTGGCATGTAGTCATGCCAGCGTAGTCACGCAAAAACATCACGTACAACTCTGTCAGCTTTGAAATTAATCTCCATTATTCAAAATGGTCTTATTTTATCAAGGGCACTCCGAATGCGAGAGGAATCATTCGTGCACAATTAAAGCTCCTGTTGTGCGATCTACCAATCTGTGCCCGTGTCTATGTCGAGCGATGAACAAGGTAAATAAACGTCCAGAGGCTTTCATGAAAGCCTCGTCTCGCGCATCTACGTCCAAAATTATTCGTATATTAAGCACGCATTTACAAACCTATGAAAGCACTTCAAAAAGCATTGCGATATTTTTATGAGCCCATCCAACGAACTCATCGTAGTTTCAGCAGTTTGAGGGATAGTTTAATCAAGCAGTTGGCATTTTCAAATACCTGCCTCTACAAACCTGAATTTTCGGGCTCTTGAAGCCGCTTATCCTTGGTGTCGCAATATACACACAAACCTTTCGCCGCGATTTCGCACACACAACACATCAAATCACTTCCTGACACGTACAAGGCACAGTGGAGCGTATACACGGGAGAAATTCGCTTCTTCAAGCACCATGAAGTCGCGTAGTCGGTCTTCTCCTCACAATAAGCTGTCCGCCAACTGCTTGGTTATGCCAGCAGTTCTAACCCAGCCGTTCTGATCTAAGGCTCAATCAAATCCACCAAAGCGACTACAGCAACCAAGTCCAAGGCGTTGCTGGCGTCGTTGGGACGTTATGCCGTTATTTCATGCTCTTCGGGGGCCGGCGGCCCCACAAAAAAGTTTCCACTGGCGGAGCGATCACCCCTCCCTCACACATACATTATCGCTTCCGGGAGGCGATGCACACACAGACGCACACTCCTGCACTCCTCTCGTTCTCTTGGTAACATCGCGGGCTGCGGCTCCGTCTTTTTATTTTTATCTTTATCTTTTATTCTGGGCGGCGCTGCTGGTGTTCAGTGGAAGCCGTTGCGAAATGACAGCGTGACCGCGCGCTGCGCGGAGACAATCCCGCACTTGTATAAAACTGTTTTTTGTGTGATGCATCGCTTTCCTGTCGCCTTTGCGAACCATATTCTATTTAATAAAGTACCGTTTGGCTGTTCGTATCGCACGGCAACAGAATAGCGGTCATTTCTTCTTTCTCTTCTAATAATCGTACTGCGCGTAATACTATCCTCCGGACGTCGTTTGCTCACGGACTTCAGAAATTATGCCTCCGTTGCCCGCAAGATCGCGCTGAACACAGCACATCAGTGGCGCCACCATACAAGCGCACGAGGCCCATACTGAAGAACTGGCTTGCAAGGAATTGGTACTGCAACAGTCTGCAGAAGGCACCTGCTCGAGCTACTTTTGACGGTCAACTTGGCGCAGTTCTCCTGGTTTGGGAAAAAGTGAAGCGCGCTTTTTCTTTCACTTGCGAGTGGCATCCTGCATTGTGTGTAACCAGATATCTTATTGTTGTTACAGACACCAATTTTAAAGACAATGTATAGGGCCCAGATTTGTATTGTCAGTCACATTCTGCGCAAAATATCATCTTTGTCGGCAAACTCCGGCTTCTTAGTTTTATGGCTAGAAAGGTACTAACTTTTTTTCAGTCTTTGGGCCATGAAATGTTTGCTCACTTTCCAGCCAATCCCGTCAGCAATTATTTTGGCAGTTTCTTGCACCACAAGGAAGAACGCAAACTGCTCAAGTATGATGAAGGAGGCATGCACATTAAAACACCAATTAATCATTTCCGTGCGCCCATGCTTTTTTTTTGTGTTATTGTTCTTCGAGCGTATCACTTAGTGTGAATTACGTAGTCGTGTAAATCTGCCTTGTAACTAATCTTCAATCATTTCCGTGTTCCCATTTTTTTGTTTGTTCCCAATCATATCACTTTGTGAGTATTGAAATAGTATAACTTTGTATTGTTTTCCTTACCATAATTCAATACGTTGTTTCTAAAGTTTTTTTTTTTCTTTTATTTTTCTCCTGCCATTTCACTAAGCATGAATTACACATCACGTAAATTTCTACTGCTCTTGTAACCACCGCACAGTCATTTCTGTATACACACCTTTCTAGTAACCGTTTCCCTAGATGTTGGTTTGTTTAAAGTAGCCTAAATGTGTATGGCACTCACAACCACAACTCAACACCACTTCTGTGTTTCCAAGGTGCTTTTGTTTCATTGTTTCCCAAACTTTTCTCTAGATGTGAACTATTTAGTTTCGTCAATCTGCTTTATTTTTGTAACCACCATTCAATCTTTTCTTTGGTTTCACCCTTTGCTTGCGTTGTTTTCCACCCATTTCACCTAATGTGAGATATTTCAGCATTGCATAACTATCTTGTGCTTGTACCCTCTGTTTACATGTTTACTTTCTTTCCTATTTTTTGGGAACCTTTCTGCTGTGTGTGACTATATTTATAATCATAAATATTTGTACTATTCTTGAAATTATGCAATGCGTACCCTGTGGACCAGGGCAGATAGGAATGAAAATAAAAGTGGTGGTGTTGCGAAAGCATTTTACATCATTTGAAAGTCAATATAAACTGTTTACCCTGAACTCTTTTGTGTTTTATGTGTACTTCGAAAGCTTTCTTACTACCCAGCTGCACTTACTTACAGCTAGGTTGGCAAGACTGTCATTTTAATTTAATTTTTGAATTGTTTCTGCGATAGTTTATTTGCAGAAGTCCTGTACATTCGTGTTATGTGGCTGTACAGCCATGACGCTACTGTGGTGGCCTTAGTGTCAAGGGCGCTTGTGCTGATCAGACTGGTTTGCTGTTACTTACTGCCACTTGTTTTCGATGCGACAATTATTGTTTAGAGCTTTGCTTTGTGTGCTTTCCAAGAGTGTGTGGTAAGCTTGGCACATCACATGAGACTTCATGCAGTATGCAGCACTTCAAAAATGGAAACACAATAATCTAGATAACCAGGTGCCAGTAACAGCAAACAGTGCTGAATAGCTAGTAAGACATGTATGGGAAGTACAACTGCCCACAACACGTATGCAACCTTGGAAAGGGGGATGGCCGAACTCCCAAATATTGTATAAAGAATGTAAATTTCAAGCATACAGGTTCATCTCAACAATATCATACTTATGTACACTCGTCATGAATATAACAAACTACACTTGTGCCACACAGAAAACAATGTAGACCAGACATCTGTATACGTCTTGCATGTGTACCATGACAATATATAAAAGATTACCACTAATGTATCGTCCCGCAAACAGCGTATAAAATACCATGAGAGCTTTATTCTACATTACCCTTTTGTGTGATTTGGATGGGCTTTTTGCAGTTGTAGCAACGTCGAATATAGGTAACTTCGACCCCAACGGTACGTCTCGTGGACATCTGCAATATCTATTGCTGACGTCTCTAGGATATCTGCCCGAAGTAACGTGGTTTTGCTGGGTGACCACTTTATGGTAGGCCCTTATCTCTCTTGTGGTTTCCTATCATCTGATGAAGAGTCCTCTTCCGTGTCAAGTCACAACCAAGTTGTAGTCTCAGGCTTTATAGCTGCTTATTGCATGCTTTTTTCTATCCTTCACGTTCTGCCATCCCAAACCATGTTTTCTTGTCAACACTTTTTCTCTACCACCCAGCACTGTCGGCCTCTTTCGCTCTGGCGGTCATGCAGCTCTAGCTGTGTTTCTTTTGCTGCGCACTATCGTTCTGTTTCTGTCATATTCCGATTTTTTCGTGCCCACGGCACAGTATTACTGGTCGATCCAAAGTACCATTTTGGTTTCGTACATGCCCGTGTCTGGGAATTAGGGTGGATTTCCTCCTACACGTATAACGCAACTATAACACCGACATACAAGCTTTGCTAGGTATGTGTTTCACTGACAGAGTAAACTAGGCATTATTGAGAGAGAGAGAAAAAAACTATGCCAAAATTATCGGCTCTCCCTTGTTCCAGCGCTCGCTTATTGCGCGTGTCGCAGGGGCTGGGCATTGGCATTGTTTTCTACGAGGGGCCCGAAAGTATGGGAAGTCCTCCCTGCCGATAAACCAAAAACACTGAGTCTACATATCACCGGGGTTTAAGAGGTGGCCGTCTGTTGCAATGCTTTCGCGACAGCAGCAGAAAAGAACAACGAGAGGCTTAAAGCGGTAAAACAAAGTCAGGTATTTTTATGTTGACAATCGCGGTACACTGCACAATGAGGACACAAAACATAAAAAAGGGGTAAATAAAAAGGTGACGGGGGGTACAGAGAATTAAACGAAAATACACCGTACAGAAATGGTACACAGCGGTAGGGTTTACGGCGATTGTTATGAAGCAGCGTGCATAACTATAACCCATAGTTTGGCGCCCATGTTCGAGGCGCGGAATTCCTAATGCGAAGTGGCTACCTTTCGAATTTGTGCTTCAGTGTAGGCGAGGCAGCCGATGACGAAGACGCGTGGTTGAAAACCAGAGAGAACACAGGCGTTTTCGAGAGGTTGCGTTGCCTTCAAACACGAGGATCGCTAAATCTCATATTATGACACAGCAGGCAATTCACAGATAATGGAAGCCATCTGCTATGTCTCTCACACGGGGCAGTAAATACACGTGTGGTTTTGATACGATGGCGGTTGCAGGTGGACGCTGGACAAAAGCAGGAGTAACCTCTTTGCAGCACTCCTGCTTGAGCCTCGCTCCTCCCACTGAGGATAAACCGTGGCAAATTTCCGAATAACGAGTTCATATCATGTCTCTGAAGAAGAAAGAAAAACAGTTCTGGAAGAAGACTTCTTATGTAAACGTTTCACGTGTTCTTGTCTAGCGTATATCAATATCAAATTAGGGCAAGATGCGTGCCTTGTTGCCTAATATGTGTACTTAATACTACGAGCTTAATACTACGAACTCCTTAGAGTTGCCTGCGTCTCATATCTCCTTATATATTAAACACTACACAGACAATAAGTTGCAATTTCTGCACAGTTTTTCTCCAATTTTTAAAAGTTGTACTGGCATCTCCTCAGGTTTTTGTGGGGTTTGTTTTGCTAACAGTGATAAAAAAAATTATGGTTTTGTGATTATAAGCTGGCAAAAGTCAATTTTACAAGAAAAATTTGTATTCATCACAAATTAACCATTCACAGACGTATAACATTTGTATATTATTGAACTTACCCGACAGATTTTGAACTTCTGAAATAAATAATGTTCCCTTATAATTGCTTTTGAGAAGACTACCAAATTGGTTATTTAAGTATGGTTTTTGCTACAAATCAGCAAGACAGGACCGCGCAAGGGTGTTTGTGACCAATGGAAACCGAGCAAAACGATCGCAGATAGTTTTTTTTCCTGTGAATAACTGACGCACATGTTATCGAGGTTTT
Organism: Haemaphysalis longicornis; assembly: GCA_013339765.2. NCBI lineage: Eukaryota > Metazoa > Arthropoda > Arachnida > Ixodida > Ixodidae > Haemaphysalis > Haemaphysalis longicornis. The sequence goes on along the minus strand of JABSTR010000441.1, from coordinate 926 downwards.
GAATTAAGAAGGCCAAAGTAAGAAACAACACGGATTTTTAACCCCTGTATTTACCCTATGATTTCGCATGCAATATATAATGTATTATGGCACCTTTGAAGGTATATAAAGGTTTCGCTGCCCAAAATTTATTACAAATCCGGTGCAGTAGAACCCCGCTCTTACGTTTCTTACTGCGGTGTTTTTACCGGCTCTTAGCTTGTTTTTGTCCTGTCGCGGTGCAGATCACATAGAGTCCAATGTAATAAAATCATCACTGTTAGCTCTACGCTTCGAATACGTTCCCGCATCATTCGTCGCAATCTAAAACTCCGAACCCGCCCAGGCACAGAAGGGGACCACCATTTTGACGTTTTGCGAGCCTTGGCAAGGCTCGGCTACCGAACGACTGCATGCAGCGGCACGCCGGTGCGATGCCATTCATCACCACTAGATGGCTATGTTAGGTTCATTATCGCTACGCCTTAAATGGAAGTGTCATTTCCGAATCGCAGAAGTTCGTATTTCCTACAGAAGGACCACCAAATGCATAGCACGCGCCCTCATCGTCATCGTTCACTTCAAGCTTTGAGAACTTCGTTGAACATTGCAAACGCAAAATTTGTCGTGCCTTCATGGCGCCGCCAAACGAGAGGCGCTTTCCCTTCAGAAAAATGTTGATGTACTAAATTCAGTAGACAAGAATCCAGCAGGAAGACTCGATATCGCTAGAAAGCTTGCTTTGTCAAGCATGGGGTTTTCCAGCGATCGCAAAATGCGGCAATTATACATTCCCGCGTTTTAAGGGTACGAATGCAAAATTGCCAGAACTACATGCTTGGAATTAGAGGCTACACTGTTTTTTGTTCATTTACGCAGGTTTTCGTTCGTTGACTTGGTGAAACACGGTAGGTTTACTACAGTGACGCCTGGACCAATTTTTATGG
>JABSTR010000440.1:0-42876 GCA_013339765.2 Haemaphysalis longicornis | reverse complement strand
ACTGAACACAAGCAAGTCATTATGTAAGCGAAGCAGAAAAGTAATCCTCGGGTCCCGCTGTCAATGAACCGTTGTAAAGATTGTGCAGCGTTTAAAAGGTCGAAATGCATGCGCACTTCCTCAAAAACTCCCAACGACGTGATGATTGCCGTCTTCGAAATATCCGCCGGCGCCACAGGAATCTGATGGTAGGCCTCAACAAGATCGATCTTAGAGAAAACCGTCGCCTTATGCAGTGGTGCTCATAAGTCTGTGATGTACGGAAGGGGTAACAATCGGGAACAGTGGCGCTGTTAAGCAACCGGTAGTCTCCGCTTGGACGCTTGTCACCAGGGGACGGCTTTGGCACCATGTGCAACGGGGATGCGTAAGGGCTTCATGATGGTCGAACAACTCCAAGCTCAAGCATGCGTTCGAACTCTCCACGTGCGATCTTTTAGCGATCAGGCGTTAAGCGACAAGCTCCAGCGTAAATGTGTGGGCCAGTAGGGACAATGTGCTGAGTGACGTCATGTCGTACGGGGAGGAGGAAGTTGTCAGGTCGCAGGAGGGATGGGAATTCCTCAAGAAGCTTGTCATACAACGACTTCAACGAGGGGCGACCGCCAAGAGCGGTTCCTTCGATGCTATACGAAGCACAAATACGTGCGTTGAAGCTTCAATGAGGCGCTTGTGGTGCATGTCAACTACCAAGTTGTAGTGACGCAGAAAGTCTGTGTCCAGAATAGGGTAGGCCACATCAGCGGTAAGAAAAATACATCGAAATGTTCTTCGGGAGCCAATATTGAGGGACAAGGACTGCTCTCCGTAGGTGGCGATGGGAGTCATGTCTGTGGCTTTTAAGCTGCTTGTGGCTCGCCTGCGCTTGCGAAACATGACTGAGGACCGTATGACGCTGACCACAGCGCCGGTGTCGACGAGGAAACGCCATCCGGTGGTTTTGCCCGTCACAAAAAACAAGCCGCCTACTTTGCAACTAACAACACTCGCCGCCTCCTGTGCGGCCCTGGGGAGTTTCCCGGAAGAGTGCAGGATTCCATACACTTCCGCGTGGCTTCTCTAAAGTTGCGGTGGTACCAGCATTGGCTTTCCCTTGACGATGATGGCAAATGGCGGCGTGAGAAGGAGCAGCCATGCGAGGAAGAGTACATGCGTTGGGAAGAGATAGCAGCAATTTTCTTTGATAGCTTGGTTATCTCATCGTGAAATTCCTCACGCAGACTTTGCAGCGTGGATGAAGACTGCGTTGTGGAAGCTGCTTTAGTGGGCCTGCAACGTTTCGCGAGTTATAAGTTCAACACCGAATGCTCTACAGGAGTTTAAACGTTCATGACTGAGTCGGCAAGTTGGGCGAGCTGGGAAATAGATAAACTTCTCGCTGTCGCCAGCACCATGCGGACGGAGGTGGCCACGTGTTTCAGAATAAGCTCGCGAAGCAAAGCTTGACCGAACGTGGCTCCTTTTTCTCCTACGAGCTCTTGAAGGCGACGCAGTAGCTGTGAGCGCATGCGATCATCGAGCTCTTCGGATCGTTGAAGCTGCAACTGTCGCTGTTATGACATTGTCGCCCACTTGATGAGTTCACTTATGATGGTATCAAACGGGGAGGTCACCGGTGGTGAAACAATCAGATCACGAAGCTCGGCTGCGCTCTTCGGAGGCACCGCAGACACGACGTGATCACATTTTTGGCTCTGCGATGGGATGCGCGCTATGGCAAACGGGCTGTTTACCTGGCCGAGCCAGAGCTGTGGGTCCTCAAGCCAGTACTGGGGAAACTTCAGCGAAAGCGCAGCGTCACCCTCTGCGACGGAGGATGTTCGATGGCTGTCATCTGCAACGGTGGCTCCGAAATGGTCGTCCAAAGCGTTGTGATTCTGACCACTTCTATGGCAACACGAGGTAATGAGATCACCGAGCCCCAGAACAACACATTCATTTACAACATAAAGCTGACGGGCCAGCGGCAGCTATGCCTGGCAGAACCCTCGGAGTTCCTAGGAGCACTGACCGCTCGCGCCACCAGGCTCGTGCAGTGAGCCTGAGTGGTACTTCGTCTTCTTCGGCAATGCGGCTACGAAATATTGCACTATTTCACTACCTTTGTTTCGTGAAGCATTGGTATCCTAGTCGAATGCTTTTTTGCTATGCGAATATTTTTGCGAGTAAGAAGCACGGTAACGCCAGTAGTGGGAGCTCTACCCGGCACTCCTAGCTCGGCGGCTAGGTTAAGAGTGGCTACCTTGCAGTGCCTGTGGCTACTTTATTAGCTCCAGAGAATTGTTTACGATAGGTTAAGTGATAGGCGCCCGTGTAGAACTAGCTTACAATAATTTTACTGACTGCCGTACGTACAGCATCCCAATGAAATGCTTTTCACACAGGCTTTTCTGCGTTTCGATGGAGGGCACGGTGGAAGGAAACGGAGCTTTTCAGGGCGTACGCCGTGCACTGTTGCAACTTCATGCATCTACGGCGGCGAGCAACGCGGAAAACGTACCTCAATGGGTTTAGCAAACAGGTATTGTGGGCGACAAAGACAAGCGAAAAAATTATACACAGGCCACCGGCGGCGGCAACAGCAGCAGGCAACGAGCCGTCACCGTCGCAGGCTTTTACGTGCGAATCCCCATAGGTGTTCGGGCTGTCGGCGTCTCATGCCGTTATCGTCGTCGTTCGGCGTCGTATTCTCATGTGGTCCCGTTACTGAAATGGCGGAACACTCGTTTTCCAAAGCCTCGCGCTAGAACGTTTCGTCTCCATAAGCAAATACCCATACTAAAAGAATACACTGGGACACTCGTTTTTCGTTCGCCCTTGCGCACTTTCTTTCTTTAGCTCCGTACCCGCTGTAACTTTAAATTTGCAGTTCTTCGTTTGGAATTTCACTTCTCCTCCATCTTCGCACAGAGATGTCGCGTACATCAGCACGCACCACTGGCGAGAGAGATACTTACAATCTTTGAATACACTTGTACACTTTATACTTCGCCCCTCACCAGATTTCACGTTAGTGGAGATGGCCGGGGTATTTGCCGACCAGAAGCAGTCCACAAGTGAGCGGCAGCGACGAGCGACGACACCGGAGGGCATTGGCGGCAATGCATCAATTTTTTTGCTTGTCGCTGTTGCCCTCACCATTCGTTTGCGGCACTCATTGAGCTACGTCTTTCGCGTCCCTTGTCACTGTTGCTGCATGTGGTTACCCCTTCATTGTTCGAGGCTTCGGATCGTTCAATAACAAACTTATATGTTGTCACCAAATGTCTCGATCAGCAGTCTCCCAGTCTTGATTTTTGGTTGTGGCATATGCCTGCGCCACCAATCGCAGAAGTGCAGTTCTGTGACGCCGCAGAAAAATCACCAGAAAGGGGCTGTAGAGTAGAAACTTTTGAACGTTTTCTTTATTATTCTGATTGTTTGTGTGAAGTTGGCGATAAAATTAGTAGTCTTGTTGTCGTTTCAAAGAAGCCCTTTAATGAAGCGACTTTGTATTTGGTCTTCATGCCCCTTTGAAGTGAGGTTGTGTTATTCGTAGTTACAATGTTCCAAAAAGGGTCTTTAACAAAGGGGGCTTTGATTTTTTATGGCTCATCAGCACTTTATGTTCGGTCTGACGTGCCGAAGTTTCTGTAGTTTAAAGTTCGCCTGCAATCATTCGTAGCAATGAATTAAGGGCAAATGTATGCATACATATGTTCTGGTAGTGGAGTTAAAACAGAAATAATAGTCCTGAATAGTCAGTTCACCCTGTATATTGTATCAGCCTGGCTTCTCTATTGGGCCCATACCCTCTGGTGCTAGACTTTCCGACTTCCTAAACATAAGCTGCAAAGTATCTGCGACAGAATTATTCAGTGCCCAAGGTACAAGTTGTAACAGTCGTGTTCAGGCAAAGCATTAACAAAGAAAGTGGGGCTTTTGTTTACCCAATCAGAGCTTTATTACTCCAGGTACACACCCAAAACTTCTTGTTTCGTAAATATCCTGTAGTGTGAGTGTTACCTTCAAACTTAGCCAACGGGAAGCCAGTGTTATGTGCAGTTGCGCGGAGTGATGGTCTAATCACGTGTTTGTTCCAAGGGGGTGTGCGGAGAGGGATATTAGAAAAAGCAAAGGCACGCGCCGTAAAACAATGATGCAAAAAGAGTGGCTGCATTCAAGGTGACTGCACATTCGCATCTAGACTGGTGATGGTGCCAAGCAACATTGCATTCCAATACGCGCTCACTGCATGCTCTCGGCGCAAAAGCTAAGCGATCACCCAACAAACCTAATTTAAAGTTGTTGGACCTAGTTAGTTTTTTTTCATTGCAGAACTTAAATTTGCTGTCCCACTCTTTCTGCACATGTAGGAACCTGGAAAGGGACGCTACTTGCCTGAAGACTTCTTTGTTGAAAGAGCCTTGAGGCATCAGCAGGAGTGGCCGTCGCGTTCCAGATACTTTATCTCACAGCCTCGGACATCGTGGATGGGTTCCCATTGTTGCTGTCTGAGTTTTGGCCATTCAGTGTACAATGCGCCCCAAAGGCGAAGCGCACTTTCTTGCTTCTAGAGACGGTACTTTGGCTCAAGCCCAGTGCCCCGGTCCCTTTAGTTATGAAGACTGCCACCAACATTACGAAGCATTCAGCTCACACGTGTTTGGTTTTAATACCAAGTTATGCCTTTTTTAAATTTCACTAGCGCATCCTGTATTTTAGAATCACCACTACTAAAACGCAGTGGGAATGTTTCGCAGTGTTTACTTCGGTCCCGCCAACATATTGCAGAGGTTGTGCGTCAATTTTTTTGTAATCTTATTTGTGTTGATGGGCATTTTAATGCTTTAATAGTATTCGTAGCTGAATTCTTTTTAGTCCCACTTTTTTGCTTTCCCAGCTTTATTTCCAAATGTTTATAAAAATGCGTCCAAATAAGGGCTGTCTTTCCAGTCTGTGTGATGCACTGAATAATGTTAATGTACAGGAGGCCATTTTGTTATTATGTGATACTGTTAACTATTCGCCCCCTGCCGCATTGCTACCACAGCTTTTTGTGCTAATGTCTCGGCCTTTTTTTTGTGGGTGTAATGCCACCTTATTGTCTTTACCTAATGTTTCTAGCTTCGGTGTTTTCAGCTGCTTTGCAAGATTTTTATGTTGGAATTTTTCTAAAATTTGTCTTAACAGGAGCTTGGTCTTCTTGTGCTTGGAAGTCGAGTGCCAACAATTTCTATGACGTGATATCCTAATTACAAATAAATTCATTTTCTTTGAAAGTGCAGAACGACGTCATTGTTATGTGATATTTTTTTAAATAGTACATGTATCCGTTTTTTTCGTGTTTTAAAGTTACTTGTCCTTTTCTGTTTGCTTATAATTGTCTAAAGCACCGTCCAGGGGAGGGGGGCGGTGACAGCAGGTAAAGCGAATGTACAGAAATAACATTTAGCGCAGCGGAAGACACGGACGGTGAAAAGGACGGGCCGGGTACCGTCCTTTTCGCCGTCCATGTCTTTTGCTGCGCTAAATCTTATTTCTCTAATATGAACCAACTCGCCCAGCAACACGTCTTACCGAAAGCGAAGATACGCTGCCTTGCATGGAATAGCATAACACCCTTGTGGCGTAACAGGTTGCTTTCCAAGAGAGAGTAGTGTTACCTTTCTGCAGTATCCGGGAACGCCGCATCCAATAGAGCTTATTCACTGTTAAAAGGAGGGACGGAACGCTTCCCTGTAGATTGCATTGTAATTCCCATACAGGGCTCAGGTGCTCCGCCTCGAAGGGAGCAAGTACCTCCCACGTGGAAAATTTAGCCTCTAGTTTTGGCTGCCACGCGCTACTCCCGGGAATGGTAGCCCAATGCTTCAAAAAGGAGTGAGAAATGGTGCAAATGTTTTTACTTCTAGACACAGTCCCCAGAACTGCTTGGACTTAGACTGTAGCCGTTCAGGACGCTGGACATCAAATTATAAATTCGACTTCTTTAGGCATTGTTTTAGAGCTTTTCTCTAATGATGGCTGGTCATGTAAATTATACTAGACTCCTTATCAATATCAAATCACAACATTAGGCACTGTGGCTGATAGTCACGTTTCCGCTCTTCTGCTCCCGCTGAAGCACCACCCGTTGGGCTGGCTAAGCAACGTAAAAGGCCTGTACCCCAAGTCGTGGCTACGGTTAACGACACCGACCTCAAATCCTAACGTCACACCCAATTTCAGACAGCGTACCAGCACAGCTGACTGGACAAATAGGCGTGAGGTTCATTTTCTTTTGGCGTTTCCAACGAAACGGGGCGTCAGGTCTGGGCCTACCCATGTTACCATCCACTTCACTCTAGTGCTCCCGGCCACATGATGCGTTATAGCCAGTGGAGACGTCATAATGCCGCATAGCAGACGTCGAAGCCAATGCGAGTTTCTTTCGCAGCCAGATAACCTTTTTTCAAGCGTTTTGGCTACATTTGCTTTACGCACTGGGTGTGATTTTCCGTTAAAGGGATTTCCCACTAGAGCGAAGAAACAATAAGACAAGAAATTGTTTTAGTTGTGAGGTAACCTGAATCTTGTTCCACTTGGCAAAAATACCAGGTGTTATGACAAACAGCCTTTAAATTAAAAAGCCTTTAAAAAGGCATGCCACCTACTGCTGTTTGTGAACTTCCTAGAAATTGTTATTGTTGCCTGGCATCTTTTGTTGCCTCGCATCTCGCGAGAGGCAGCGGCCATCCTCCCTGCCGTATTTCACACCATAAAAAGACTCCCGGCCCACATGGGGCCAATGTATATCCTGATGTTCCCAACGCCAATAGGTTATAGGTTTGCCTATGACCGTGCGCGAGGTTTCGCTCACCGCGGAGGCCTCGGCGAATTCGCAGGCAGGGTCGCCGGGAATCACAGGGACTCGCTACGTACCTTCCACGATGAGACGACTCATTATCAACCCTCTCGGGGGACTTTTCCGCTTACTCACCCTAACCTCACTCAACCGCAATCGTCGGAATTGAGGATGCTCCAAACGAGAGCTTTCCCTTCAAGTGGCAGGTTTAGTCACTTCTCGCCCAACATAGAACAGCATTGTCAGGACTGCGGAGAGGCGTACTGCTCACTAGCTCATTAGCACTGGCAATGTCCTGCGTTATCCGACGCAGCGTTCAACAAAGAAGAGGACTGGGAGGAAGCCCTTAAAGTGGCCCTGAAGTGAATTTGTCCAAATCCCGTCTTTGCTTGTACTGCGTGGACTGGCTTATATTAACACACTTTTCATCCTTTATCCGGTTGATAAGTCGATAATTATTTTGTAAAGCGCGGCAGAAGAAACACTACCATGCGTCGTTTGCGGAGGCTGCACCAACTAAAGGCGGTGACGAGGGGAGAAGATGCACCGTGATTGGACAGTGTCTAAGATTAGCATTCAAACAAGTTTCGGTTTTGGTTCTGTAAACCAACATGCTTGAAATCCGCTGGCATCGTTGGATGGGCATTGTCGATATCTCAGTAATTGTTGTAACGCGCTTCTGCCATGTTGTCGGCTGTAAAGTGCATAAGATAAGCCTCCCAGGACGGCTTGGAATCGTAGCAATCACTAGGCGAGGCATAAGCAGTAGATGAACGCCCTAGAGCTCCGCGTCCCCGCACACGCTCAGATGCCATTTGCTTTTCCCCCATATTTAGAGCTTGCCTCACTCATGCCTGTATCGTAAAAACCGTGTTCGCAATAGGGCAAGGGTCTGTTTTTGCTGGCCTGTTCCCACTGCCTGCAAGCAGTCGGTGCTTATGGCGACAGCATGCCAGCGAGAAGTCGCTAGCGCGTCAGTGTCAGCCTGCGCGCGTTCTGTGAACTAGTTCGTGGAGTAGTGAACGTTACGGGTTAATAAAGTGAACTGAGTAGAAAAAAGAATCGGCTGAGCAGGGAAAAGTCAACTTAAAAAAAAAGAATGTACCCTCGCAGATTCCAACTCGTGAATTGCAAAATATTTGCAGTGACATACCTATTTCTCCAGCCCACTCGGCCACGGGCGAGTGCTGCCAGCGATTGAAATATAAGGTATATAATGTATAACCACTTTACATTTTTATTTAGTTTTAGCGCTTCCAGCAGCCTAGGTGACGATTTGTTGTATAGTGCTCGTGCAGTATGCGTCCCCAAATTTCCACAATATCTGACGTCACACCTACCGTATCAGGTGAAATGTCGGATATAAAAGTAGTAAATATGGGCGTACCACAATGGCCTATTCTCGGTAAAATGTTACTCCTAATTCACGTAAAAACCTCCCAAACTGTGTAACTTGTCTCGCCGAGGTCCTACTTTACGCGGGCGACACAACCATGTACACCGCCCACGAAAGTATCGATGAAATGACAGACAACCAAAATAACGACCTATAAAGATCCCCAGGTGGTCAAAATTAATCCGGAGCCCTCCACTACGGCGCGCCTCATCGCCTGCGTTGCGTCGGCGCGTTAAGCCCCACAATCAATCAATCAATCAATCAAAATAACGACCTCTGGAACCTTAGCGTGTGGTAGGACAGGAATAAGCTAGCAATTAATCCCTCTAAAACGCACCTCTTGACATGTAGTTCTCGTAAGCTCGGGCACGATAATCTGACAACACTCACTCCCCCCCAATATTCCCAAGTAGTCAATGCTTGTGTCTAGGTGTACTACTCGACTGCTCCCTGAAGTTCCACGCCCACATTCAGTTTTGTTTCAAATGCTGAGCATTTCTTAGGCTCGCCTGGTCCTGCGTCGTTGATGGCGGCGCCGTCCACACGCTCACTGCGCATGCGCAGCTCTCCTCCTGACACCCACAGCTCCGCGATATTACACTATAAAAAAAAGAAATAGTTAGCGGCGCCCGGTTTCGATCCCACGACTCTCTGGCCGCAACGGGAGGTACGCGGTGCTCTTCCCACTACGCTACAAATCCGGGACAGGAGCAAGTGCTACGAACGCGCCTTATGTCCTTGACCCATTCAAACTACGTCAAGAAGCTACTGATTCAACGAAGGCACGCGAAGCTGAACGTCAACGGAAACGACGAACTGAAAACTTTCGAGAGGGATGCTGCATTTCCCGTGGCAAAGCTGCGGCGGGAAACTCCACGCGCCTTGCAGCTCAACCAGCCCCGTCCGCAGCGCCTCTGATGCTGATTGTGGCAGGATGCCCCTAGGGATTGGCCAACCACAGAATCCATCACGAGATAGGTTCGCGTTCAACCACCGTCGTCATCTTCCCGTAGGGGAACCGCCGAAGAAGAAGAAGAACGAGAAGAAAGAAGAACGAAGAACGCCATGAAGAACAACAACAACCAAGCTGCGAAGAGGAGGGTTTGTACATTGCTCTCAGCCGGTGCACCAATGTCAACACCTTTACCTCACCAAAGCTGACGGAGACTACCGATTCTACCACAGAGACAACATCGACAAGAACATGATGGACGAGTTTCGCGCCTCGAGAACCACCGCCTACTCACCGTAACACAACAGCACTTGCGTGCCTTTGCCACCGGTGTGGACCCGGACGCGGAATTCCCTCTGGCGCTAGTAAAAACCAGATCACTCAACATAACGGCAACACAATGGAACCACACGGAACCGCCACGATGCTTCGCATCCTCATCAGGGTTCCCCACGGGAAGATGGTGTAATTTGTTTTTTTAAAGAAGAAGGTTACCTATGATACCACATCAATAGAAAGCAACTTAACAATCCTAACTCACTTCAATACAGCTATCTGCTTCTGAAAGTGCCCACAAACTATAAAAAACAACCCGTGGAATTCATGGCCATAGAGAATTGGAACACCCTTTCTCTTGAACCTAAAGATCTGTCGCCTCCTTCCTCATTTAAACGCTCACTCAGGTCATTTATGTGGTAAATTCTTGTGCTCTGTTCTTCACTGTGATTGCCTAGAAAGGTTATTATTATACCAATTTTCTTTATGACTAATGTGCAGTCTGTTGAAGTGTATATATAATCATGCATTTTGTCTGACATTATTGCTGTCACTCCAACGTATGTTATTTATTAGCCCTTCATGCCGTATTTTTCACCTTCGCTACTGTACTCGTGGCTACACTGTCTGTACCTTTTTATATCAGTTCTCGCGTTCACTAACAGAGCTCCCACTAGAGTGCTTACTTTCAGACCTCTTTCTGTATACTGTGTTATATGGCATTCTCCAGGAACCAGAAAACCTCGTTGCAATTCAATTCAATGCAGGTCTCTGAGCTTTCACGACGACTAAGAGGAAGTTGTAGGCTCTATGTTAATCGGTTACAGGAGGCGATGTTTTCGCCTGTGAACGACGACGGCTTCGCCCTACTGGGCCGCAACACGAACCGCTGCCAGCCGTTCTCGTATTCTGCTTCTCCCACCAAAGATACGGATGCTCAGGTGTCCAATGGCATTTACACGGACTTGGTACCCAACTTTAATGCAATATGGATACCTGATTTCTTGTGTTCGGCGTATTACTCGGGGTAAGGTTCTTACCTGTTAAAGTGGAATCCACATCATTCGCTTGTACTCACGATTTGCATGTTCTTGCGATGGGACCGTATCGTCCCCAAATCTGGCCTTTTTCCTATACAAATACGCAAATGGATGGGTTGTATGGTCTTCCATGGCATGCTATCATTCTTATCTTTCTTTCTGGAAACTTGACCCTGCGGTCGTGGATCCAGACACTTGTGGTTTGTGTCAGTTCTTTTCACATTTTCCGGTCGAGTGAACTATCTGGCTGCTAGGACCCTGTGCACCGTGCCTTTTTTGTTTGTGGTTTCAAGCAGGGCTAACGTGTCTCTTTGGGCAAGCTAGAAACTACGCAAAATAGCAAGCCCTGTCAAACGTCGTTCCTCTCCTGCCGGAAACTCTAAATAAACAGCTCTTCAGGCAGTTCCCAAATAAATCTATCCCGCAATACTTCGTCGAAGAACGCCTTGAAATCACACGTGCCAGCCAGGGTCCGAGCGCAACTGCAATGTCCGCGACCGACTACCCCTTCTTTTGTTTTTACCAGGGAAACCGAAACCACTGGGCGGTGGTAGTAGGATCCTTTTTGAAGTGGAGGCCCAGAGCAAGGGTAAGTTCCTTGTAGCTTTTTTGCCTTCTCGGGAGCGACTAGAACTTCAGGACCGAAAATATTCTTTGGGTCAGAGTTTAAAATGAGATGTATGGATGCTTGCGGTCACGGAAGTGTGTCTCCGACAACAATCTTCGAAACGTTCAAGATATGAACAAAAGTCTTCGCTGAATGCTCTTTCATAACAGACGCACATCTGAAGTTACACATGGCACCATACCTTTCGAGAGCGTTGAGAAATTCTCCCATTCATAGCTCACGGGGTTGTTTTACGTTGTTGCCATCTCCGAATTGCGTATCATTTTATAATGGCGGGGCTTCGCTTGCATTCAACACCCCATTTTCGTCGCGAAATGTAGTAAATTGGGTTTATTAACAGGTTAAAAGACAAGAAAGGTTTCGGGTGTGGCAGTAAGTCCGCTGCTCGATCAGTAACTAACGCAATGATCCATCCGCAATAGGGACGTCGCTCTATCAGACTATGGTTGCCAGAGAATGTGGAGCAGTACGTTTTTCAGTATACACTGCACTTAAAGGACAAAAATTGCCGTTGAGGTATTTCGTCACATATAATTAAATTTCCAACGAGGAAAATTTGTGTTCTAATAGTCATTTCAAATGAGAGCTAGCTACAAAAAATAACGACAGGTTTTTCTGCTTTTGTGTTTTTCTCAGTTATCGCTTGCTGAAAGGATTCCCGCCTGGAACATTCCGCAGCATATCTCAGAGATTATTTCATTCAGAGCTGTAGAGAAAAAAACCACAAGCTTATAAATCATAAAACGTACTTTGGAGGCGAGGTAAAACATTTACTCTTTCCCTCTTGCGAGCACAGGCCCACTTTGTGCAAGTGCTTTAGGTTGATCAAAGTGGTAATGCGTACTGTTCCACATGGAATACAGGTATCTGCACTCTAGGACAAATATTATTGGTATACCAGGCCCGAAAAGCAGAATGGGTGATTCCTTCTCCTACTGAAGGATAACTCAAGTAATCATGTTTTAGCAGGGAAGCTCTGGAGCCTCATCGTTCATGTACGGTGTCCGCAGTTAAAAATAAAAAGAAAAGGCCGAGTGCTCATGCACGCGTGCGTGGAGAGCACGTTAGTCAAGCGAAGCATAGCCACTTAAGAGGATTGGCCAAACTGGTCCCAACAAACTCCAGCGCTAGCCCTATCACAGAAACACTTGCTGGGAACAAGAAAGACACGTCACTGCGTACACTCCTCGTTCTTTCGTCCTCAAATTGTCGTCCGCATGCAATCTCTACCGTAGTAGAGCGGATCTTGAATGTTGAAGCTGCTGTACGTGATCATAGATTACACGTGGCCCGGCTGATGATTGTTCGCACGCCTCAGAGAGAGGCCCCGCTTTGAGACGCTTTCCCTGCAAAACATCCACTGGAGTTTATATGTCGCGCTTGCACAATGGCTTATTAAAACGCCAAAAAAAAGGCGGGCACACTCTGGCCTTGCCCAACATCAGTTCATTGAAATTCCATGCCACCGACGTCAACCAAAACACCACATGGGTACTAAAACTGAACTTTTTCTCCTTCAATTGCCACCTGCAACAGCTTGGCCATTGAAGTCTTGCGTTTCAGTTATTGTTTTCCTGAATTTTTCATGTGCTTTTAATTCAAACAGCAAGTATATCAAATCTAAAAACACAAACGGCCGCCCATTGGTGTAACAAAGCTGCTCCATCATTTTATATTTTGTTAGTTTACATTTTGTCAGTTTTTCACAGACCAGCCCAATTCTCTCTTTAGCTCCGGTTATAGGCAAAGAAGATCCTCTATTCGTTAAAACAATATTTGTAAGATAGCCCATCTTTTGTACTGGATTGTCATTAGGCCCTTTAAACTTAAGAAATCCTTATTTGGAAAGTCTGTTGGACGCTGAGAGGTACAGCCAAACGTGGTTATATCTAACCTTTTTTAATTCTTCGTATTGATGCGGTAGCTCTGCTAGCAGTAACCAGATTTCTAGTGCAAAATAACCAGTAATTCTAACGACGTCAATTTTATATTTCGAGCATATCGCATCCTTCCCCAAGAGCATTCAATGCACCTGTAGCTCGCGTGCGAGATCTAAGAGACGTTTGCTAAGAAAAATCGTACCAACTGAACACCAGCACCCGTAACCGATTACGTGCCTTTGACTAGCTTCTGATGTCTGATCAAGCGACATGTCAACCCTGTTGCACTGCTCCACGTTAGACTCAATTTGTTTCTTGTATTTTTAATTTTAATGTTGACTTTTTGGCGTACTTAAACGCGTAAAGTTACACCAACTATGTGTGCAAAAAGAAACACGCTTTTACCATGACATCTTCATTGCCACCGAAGTATACATTGTACGCAGAGAGTACCCAATCTAATGCAACATATCTGAGCTGTGCAATATGGTTGAAACACAAGGTTCCCTTAAGTAGGCTCCATTTCTATAAAACAATGTTTCCATGGCCATAGAGTTCAAATTGGCTTGATACTTGCACACGCTGTAGTTAGTGGTGAATTAAGTCTGTCTTAATTAAGTCTTAATTAAGTCTGCCTTGCTGGTTTTCTTTCATGGTTCTTTGCGCATGAAACCAAACAGGGGCCATATATTGGGGGTAGATTCGCCTGAACACTTGGCGGGAGGGCAACCAAAACAGCAGAGCCCAACCACCCCCCTTGCTGAAATCGTCTACTATTGTAACTAGTATTTTTTTATTCCAAGCAGCCTGAATACTTTTGCGACGCAACATTGCAGGAAGGCAAAGTGAACAGGGACAAATACGGAAACCTGTCCCACAATTCGTAGCATGCATAGCCTTGGTTGGATTTAGATTGGTTTGGGTTGCAACAGGAGCTACATGGGGCAAATAGGCCAACAAAACTGTCTGAGTAATGCAGAATGCAATGCAGAATAAAGGCGAGGGGAGTGTAGCATGTCTTCGTGGGCAGTGCTTCAGGGGAATTTAGGCAACAAAGTTTCCTAGTAAACGCACGAATCACGACACTAAGGAGGATGATGTGGCAAAGTGAAAACTGCAGACGCCGTCTGTTTTTCACCCTTGCTTTTTTGCGGCATGGAGGAAGCTTTGTCATTTGTATATGTGAGGGGACATGCCTTCGTATTACATGCTATCCCGAATGAATCTTCCCCAATTTAAAATTGGCAGCATCCATTCTTATGAGTCTGGGCATTCGTTGGTAATTCACTGGTACATAAAAAAAACCACCAAATGGTGTGAAGAGATATTTGCTAAATTGAGTAGAAGGGTTTATTAAAATAAAAATAGGCCAATTGCATCCCCTGAAGCTGTTTATACCAAAATGGTAAATTGCTGAACATTAGTATCTCCGTACTTTCATTTTTCACGCTACAGTTTCTTGGCCCAAATTCGAAAAACAGACAGAAACAGGTTGCAAATGTGAAAAAGGCTGGCACTCTTGCTATACCCGTGTTTATGCGCATGGGCACAGCTCATCCGGACATTCCCGTTTCGGTCAACACTCGCTTGTGCACAGCTTTTCTATTTGTTTCGCTGAATGCTCGAAAGGAAGTTTCTATTCGGCTAACACTGCAGTCCCACGAGCCAATTTCAAGATGTAGCCCTAAGCGCGAGACCAAACCAAGGCTGCCCCAAAGATTACAGACAGAACTTCTATACAACTACAAAACATTAAAAAATTAACAACGCCTCCCAATAAAACATTTTGCTGGAGCATACTGCGTAAAAGTTTTATTTGTGTTTGTTGGTGCATAACTTCAAAAGAAAGCGGCAGCGCAAGAAACAGAAATTGACGAGAAGAAAGCAAACACCACGACGTTTTCGTTTATTTCTCACCCCGTCCTCTGTGTTGCGCTACGGCTTTTTTTAATCTCACATTTCACACTTGGCACGCAACGACGTATGCCGTTTATGCGTCGTCACCAATATACTATAAACCTACTAAAGACCTACTTCATCTGTTTTCCCTTGAGATGTGCAATGCTCACAAGGGAAAGGGCGGGCTGAACGCTTGCCGATAAATTAGGGGTTTGCTCACAACACAATTGGCACGCGTCACATCGCTTTCACTCGCTTACAACGTAGCAGTAGCCATTTCCATAAAATCCGAGGATCTCCTTCAGTCACTTGTTTCTTAATATTTCTCGTTCAATGCTATTGCATCACACCTCATTCTGACCCCCATGTAATATTGTCTAATGGATAGGATTGGTGAACAAGGTTTGGAAGTATTTTTGTTATTTTCTGCTGCCAAAACAATATTTCAAAGTACTGTAAGGAAGACCGTCACCAGAGCCATACTCATTTACGTAATTGACAGGTGTAGAAGGCGCCGGTCATTACCATGAATGGGTATGTGGTACACAAGCCACAAGCCACGATCTCTCACACAGGGGAGAGGTAGCGACTCGTAGCAGTCGCATCGCCATCGCTGGGACGAAGGACAAGTCGTGTCTCGTTGGCTCTCTCCCTAGAATGACTGGACTGGGCTTCTTGGTGCTTATGTGCTAGCCTTCCCATTGAAGTATTAAACTATGGAAACATTCTTATACAACAAACGCCTGGCTGGCTCAAACTATTGTAGCAGTATACATTTTGTATACTTCATATGGTTCCTTGCTGGTCAGAAAAGGTGTGTATGCCTTACTCTTCCCAATTAATTAGTACTGAAATAGACGACCTCCATGGTGAATTCAAATAAGAGGCCAATATTCGCCGCCGACCAAAGACTATAAATAAACCACGTTTATCATCAGGTATTTTACTTACTTAAACCAATTTAACAGATAACGTATTACCTAAACCATTTATTAAAAAGCCATTGCTCACGCCCTCAAGACCAGCAACGACTGGTGGACAGGGCCCGCCGGGCAGCCAAGGACCAAGGCTTCCTGGACTAAGGAGGCCTCCCACAACGTTACTAATAAAGTTGAATAAATGTTTATTCCTCCTTCTCCTCCCATTGGCCACACCAGACAAATTAGGCATGATAATCTGCAGCCTATTATGTACACTGCACAAGAAAGGGCACTCCTATTGACTGCCTCCCATTCCTGTTTTGCGTTGCCGCAGTGCATTCCTGGCCTCTGAATTTTCTTTACTTTGTCTCTCCGTCAAGTAATTAGCCTCCTTCTTCTAGTCCTATATCTCGGTATCCAGTAGGTTACACTCCTGGACCACTTGTTGTCGGTTCATCTCACTACATGGATGGCCTTATTCCGTCTTCTTTCGATTTTATAATAGGATATCTTTACTCGAGTTTGCTCCCTGATCAAGGATGCCCGTTATCTGTACCTGTATGTTACTGGTGTGAATAGACTTGCTTTGCTGACCTCAGTTTTCTCTGCAGTTCAGTAAAGCGCCAAGATTCTGCTCCAAAAGTCATATCCGGTAGAACGCATTGGCTAAAAAACTTTGCTTTTTTTGGGATTAAGGTAGCTTACTCTAATACTTTCACACTGCTTGCGGAGTGCATGCCAAGCCATTCCTATTATGCGCTGGATTTCTTTCTCGTAGCTGGGATCAGAACTGTCAACTTGTCCACAGTAGTTGTATTGTTCTACTCGTACTAGTATTTCGCTACTTATGAAGAAAAGACCGGTTTGAGCATTCGTATTTATCACTACTTCAGATTTCTTCGCTTCTTTAATCAAAGTGCGAAGGTGTCTTATTCTAGACGCTCCACCATTTCTTGCAGTTGTTCTGCAAATTCACTGAGTAGGATAATGTCTTTAAACCTCACACGACTTAAGCATTGCCGTTAAACCGTATACCTTATTTTCAAAATTATGTTTCCTGAATACGCCCTCCAAACACCCTGTGAACAATTTTGGTGAAATGTTATCTTCCTGCCATGATTCCTTTCTGATCGAGAATTTTCCCTTTGCTTGTGAAGGACTATCTTGCCTGGACATTCCTCGTATATGTCGTCTAGGAGTCTTATATTGGTCCCGTCTTTTCCTTGGATTTTTAACGCTGCGAATACTGCTTCGGTGTGTAAGTGAATCAAACGCTTTTTGATAGTCTCTAAATGTGAGGTAAAAAGGTTTGTCCATGCTTTGCACATTTTTCTACTATATGAATGAAGACATGGATGTTATCCATTCTATAGTATCCTTTCCTAACCCCAAACCGTTCCCTAGGCTGCTGAAAACCCTAAGCTGTCACCGATGCCGTTTACTATTACCTCGGTAAACCGCTTCTAAACATTTAACCGTAGGCCGATAAGTTCGCAAATATTAGGACCTTTGCTTTTTTTTCTTGTGAGTCAGAACTATGCTGGCATTTTTTTCAGGTTATGGGTACTTTTAGAGCCTTTGGGTATTCTGAAATATAGTTTAGCAAGCTTTTGCACTTGCAATATCTCAGCCCTGTGTTAGAAGGTCCCCG
This sequence comes from Haemaphysalis longicornis, assembly GCA_013339765.2. Classification (NCBI taxonomy): domain Eukaryota; kingdom Metazoa; phylum Arthropoda; class Arachnida; order Ixodida; family Ixodidae; genus Haemaphysalis; species Haemaphysalis longicornis. The sequence goes on along the minus strand of JABSTR010000440.1, from coordinate 25,408 downwards.
TTAAGCCACCGTCGCCTGCAGCCTTTGTTTTTCATACCGCTGAACACTTTTTCTATATCCTCGTTGGTTACTAGCGGAACATGGCAAGATAAGCATGTGGCTTCAACAAGACAAGACACGCATGACAGGACAAATTCAAAATGTACACTCAATGTATGTGAGTGCGTGTAAGGATTGATATTTGAAGAAATGATGTTGGTATGCGCCTACAAAGGCCAGACAACACATCAAACTTACGTATTAGTTCCTAAAGCTCAAGTGTGCCGAGTGAGCGAAGCACTGTTTTTACAGCGAAAGGGCGCCATTTATATTTTTGGTGCGTATCAGCGCAAGTTTACGCGCATTTTACTAGCTTGGTTGACCCAGGCATGCAGGTGCTGGCTTTCGGCAGTAAAGGGGACGGTTTCCTCGGATGATGCGGAGTGACAGATTGGCGTCAGGAGGCGCTAGCGCATTCAGAGCTTGGTCGCACGTGCAATTTTCAGAAGCGGCCACCGGGGACATGCTGTTTGTTCAGGGAATTCTGGCAATCCGTTTCTACGAACGCAGCCCGGCAGTTGTTCCGCGACGACTAAGGAGTAGCGACTGAAAGCCAATTCTATATCCACATTATTTTTAGCACAGGTGGCAGAATTCCGTCGCGACAACATGTAGAGTCGAGCAAGCCGCAAAAGCTTACAGGGTATGCAGAGGACGAAGAGCTCATGCTGCTTAAGGAGCGGGTGGTAGGCGCTTTGGGTAAGCCATGCACATTAATCATCGTACCCGACCTGGCGCGTACCGCGAAACACGAAAAAAATGCCTTTTCGGCCCTCAGATTGACGAAAACAGAATTCTCGAGCTTGCAAATTGGAGCCTCTACGTTAGCTTTTTGAAACAATTGGCGATATTTTCTGTCCAAATTTTTTAATGTCATCCAATATTTTTGTATTTGTGCTATAATTTTAGGTTGCGAATTGGCGAAGAGTTATACGTGCTGATGTTTGTTTCAAAAATTGTTTTGTTTCAGTACTGTTTGTTTATTTGTGAATTTGAAAACTAGTCCTTCGCCCTTTATACACTTCTGGTGAGAGTGAAGGCATGTATTTCGTGTTCATGAATATTATAATAGTTGTAAATGGCTTGGAGAATGTTTGATGCTAAATTTGTGAATGCAGTGTTTTATATTGGAAAAAGTATTTTCCGGCAGTCAGGTTCAGTAAACGTTATTAACAGAAATTGTAAGGCAAGCGATATGGAAATGTGGTGCTGTCAGCTCACCCATTTAAAAGCGTGTGCTTATTTATACTGGAGTTTCTTAAGAGGCAGCTGTTTATTCCAAGGAGGAGGAGACAGTAGATCCACGAGAAGCAATCGATTTTATGTCACGCATCATAAACGCCTGATTCAAGAAATGTAATAAAATGTTTCTGCAGACAAAAAAAACAGCAATATCTGGTGTTTCTACATGGGAAGGAAGTACCAAGTCAGAGGAAAATACCCCTTTGTAAGCCGAAGGAAAGTTTTACCCGCCCCTTACCTTAGTGCGAAAGACGCAGTGGGTGCCAGGCCACAAACGCGCGCACCAGAGCGACGGCACGCCCACGTACGCCTGTCGAGGGGAAACTGCAGCACCTCTGGCGACTTGGTATGTACGCTATAGGAGACGACAAGTTAAGCACTAAAAAACGAGCAAAGGCTAAGTTATACATGTTAGCCGAACTTGCACAGTGTGTGTCACGAGGTGTTGCTTTAATATACAAAGCATATTTGAGCGTACTTAGAGCGAACATTCCAGGGCGCACACAAGAAATAACGCGGCGGCAGTCCTTGTGCGACGTCGGGAAGCACGTTTTCCTCTCTCACTGCTAGCGTCGCAGCCACGACGGAGAATCACAGGGTGCCGTTGGACAGGAACTCAAATGAAGCCAGGGTCACTGCCACGGGTAAACGTGGTGTCCCTGTGGTCATTAATGAAGCACTGATTAAAGTCTGCTAATTAAATTTAACATTTCAATTTCATTCTTGCTCCTCTCTGTATCTTGTTCTGAAGAAGTGTGAAGGTCGCTGGTCCTGCTTCTTTTTTTCATGGCGACACCGACTGAACCTAGCGCAGTTGATGAAGGCAGCACCAATTCGTGGGAAGGTCATGCGTACTGGTCCGTTCCAGAATATTTGTAAGGCAAATCATTTTTTCAAGAGGAAGGCCGTCATCGACGAAGCTCTCGAGTTTCTCAGAGGATCTCCTCTTCGTCATGCGTAGATAATTTTCGTTCTTGTGGGAGAGAAAAACAGGCCAAGAATTCACTACTCGTACGCCATTCGTGTTTCCTGTCGATTTTGGTAGGTTGACACTACGTCTTCTTTTCTCACTGGTGCTATCTGTTGCTGCAATTTTTGAGGTTTCCCATTCTCATTGTCATTACCATCACTTTCATTCACATCACCAGCGGCAACACCAAGGCGCGAGTATGACGTGCTGCCTTCGTCGGTGTTCGAACGCGCGTCACAGTTACCACCGTTCGGCGATAATGAGTCCTTATCATTTGCCACGTCCGAGTTCGCTCTGGGCGAACCCCTGGCAGTTGGACTTCCTCGGTGATAGAATGCAACGGGGTCGCATCTTCCATGTTACGTCCTCCAAGTGCTTCGGAATTTCCCCTCAGCGACGACCCGGATGTACTAGCACCGGATGTACTCGCATCGCTGTCTCCAACTCGTGGAGCTAAAGGAGGCAATCCTGATTGTGATGTTCCAACGGGGAAACCCAGAGTTCGCATTCCTTGATCCTCCCGAATTATACGATGACCCCTACGCTATTATTTCCAGCTGTAGAGGAACGACGCCAATGACGATGAAGTTTCTGCCCAGAATGTTGAGTGAACTGGAAACCGCAGCGTCGAAGGTGTCGCGCAGTCGTTGAGTCGATTCCGCTAAAAATAGAGTAAGAAATGAGTCAATTTATGCTGGCCAACAATGAAGTACAGTTGCATGATACGAAAGTGAATGCACATGTATATAAATGCATATATATGTATATACATATTGGGCTACCAGGTTCTTGCACCCGGCCGTGGTCCACAGAAAGACAGTGTTCCCCAAAACCACACCTTAACTTGGAGTCCCGTTCTACCAAGGTCCCTCCATTCAGCCGATCCGGCTGCGTAGCACCCAGTCCAGCCGAGTCCGCCATGTTCTAATCTAGCTAGTGTCCGCGCCACATCCGTCTCTTCACCCCGGGCACATGTCCATCCTTGGGATTGTCCACCGCCATTGTTGCACGGTTACCACAATTCACATATAGATTTACGTAAGTCATCATCATCCTGTTTGGTTACTGCAGGGCGAAAGCATCTCCCAAAGATTCTCCAGCCACTCCTATTGACTGTTAGCTGAGTCTATGTTTCCCCCAAATTTCGGAGCTCTCTCTCCATCGAGTTATCTGCCGATCCTTAATTGCGTTTTCTATTGGCAGCCACTCTGTCAAGTGTGGCTGCTTTCCCCATTTCGCATTACACGACCAGCCTATGCCCATTTCCATCGCTTAATTTAAATTAAAATGCCCTCCACCTCAACCTGTTTCCGAATCCATGCGGCCTGTCCTCTTGTCCCTCAGCGTAAGCCCTAGAATTCAGCGTTCCATTGCCCATTCCATGGTTTCTTCTCAAGTCGCTGAGTGAGATCCCAAGTTTCTGCATGGTAAGTCTTTGTGGAAAAACGAATTGATTAGATGCAAGCTTTTGAGTGACACAGGAAGCCTATGAGTCAGGATATCTGAGTTCTTACCAAAAGCAGCCCACCCCATGCCTCTTCCTCGGGTTTTTTTCCGTTAATGGTTAGGATCAGCAGCTGTACTTGGCCAAGATATACGTATTCAGTGACTGTTTCCAAGGCTTCATTGCCTACCAGGATGGGATGTAACTTGGCACCCTGATAAGACATTACCTTAGATTTTTGTTTTATTTTATTCCTGCAATCATACTTTCTGAGCACAATTCGCAAAGCATGCACTCCAAGTTGCGGCTGTTTGACTGAACACGACACTGTCGTGTGGAAACCTTAGGTACTGTGAAATTCCCCATTGATTCACACTCCACTTTTCCTCCTAAGCTTTCTGAACACACCCACCAGGCAGGCTACAAATAATTGCACCGATATTGTATCTACACCCCCCCCCTCCCCCCCCCCCACACCCCCGGACCCACTTATGTATAAAAACATTACGGGTTCTGTCATGAAGCCGCATAGTCCCCGTGCATCCGTCGCATATATTAAATAGATCATTGTATGCCTCGTCGACGCCGTGATCATGAAACGCGTTTCTTATGCTCAAGTGGGCACTGAGTGAAATGCCTTTTCATGATCTATGAATGCCATATACATCCCTGTATTATAATCTAAACACTTTTAGATTACCTGGTTGACAGCGTGGATATGGTCTAAATTTGAGAAGCCGTTCCTGAAATCGGTCTGTTCTCGTGGCTGTTGAATGTCCCAAGTGACCTTTATTCAGTCGAGAATTTTCTTCGTAAATAATTTGCAGGTAGCGGAGAAGGAGGGTGATGCGTCTGTAATTTTAGGGCTCTTTGGCATCGCTTTTCTTATGTACAACTAAATTCGCATTTTTCTACTCCCTTGGCACCCTTAAAGGGACCCCTGAAACACACTTCCCACTTTTCTACTACGAGACTATAATATTTTGGGATAAAGTCTATTGTCCCAGAAATCTCCTCCCGCAAGAATTATGAAAATCCGTTCACAATTAACGAAACTACGCGCGATGAGAAATCGCGCATATCGTTCCCTCTCACCGCGGGCAACGCGACGAAAGCTGCGCGCTCTCTCCCGGAGAGGGGGCGGCTCGCGGCGTTCTCTTCGGCGGCCTTCGATATATCAAATGCCGGGTAGTTTTCTCCTTTTCTCCGCAACGCGGAGGGGCCTATTTCCGGTCTGGTGCCACAAAAAAGCAGGCATGGGTGCCTGCTCGCAAGTGCGCGCTCGGGCTCGTAGGGCGTTTTTGAAGCAATAAACGTTTGTAGTCGAGTGGTCCCGTTGAAAGGGAAGTATTGAGCTCATCACTCAAACTCCGCGCGCACTCAAATCAAAACAAAAAAACGGCAAAACTGGGCCTACAGGTTCAGGCATAGAAGAGGTTCGTACACAGCGATGACGACGACGGAAATGGGAGAATCTAGCCGCGAAGTTGACCAGTGACAGCCGATCGGGCAGCATGGCCTATGTGACGTCCTCAGGCCATGCATAATGAGGACAACTGAAGAGAGAGCGGTTGTTTTTCCGCGTCTTTCACATCGATTTGCGCGCTCACCGCTTCACGTGCACGTGTAATATTTGGCTCAGGTATTCCTGGCAGTGTAATCTAAACGTTGCGCAGGTTTACTTGCACTGCTCAAAGAGTGTTGCAGGGTCCCTTTAAAGGAACTCACGCACTGCGAGAATAGGGCTGCGTAATTAGCTTCTTAAGGGCCGAGCATATGCGCTTTATTAGTTCACAATGCCCTTACTAAAACCACGCTAATGATCACAGGCGCTGCATTGCAATGGATGGTGGTGCCTGAATGTACCAAGGTTAGTTTGTGTGGGACTTGCATGATTGCGATTTTTCATGCCGGCCTTAAAAATCCGCGGCAAAAAATCCTGTCTTGCAACTGTCATTTTAAAGCTGGCTACTCGGTTCAGTTCGACAGCAAGCTGCGAAAACGCGTGTTTTCTCGCTTTCGCCAAGCTTCAGCGGAATATTTCAGGCATAGGTGGCGAGCGCCGTGGTGCGGCGAAAGACGCAGACACGCCCCCTTTTCCATTTAGGCTCCCTCCTCCCGATTAAGACGGTCGGAGCAAAACGCGGGCGGAGGGATTTCTGAGGCCATGGTCACGCGCCCACCCATTGCCGCCGCGCGATTCCGCAGGCCGGAGCTACTTTGCATCGAGCGGCTGTGTCCTATGTATAAGCTTTTGCCGCGGAGCATATTTGTGCAGCCAATTGGCATCTTTAAGACGAACTCAAAATTTTGACAGGGAATTGCCGAAAGAACGCGTACGCCACCTTAGTAGCACTGTAATTAGAGAGTGGGGCGGCTAATGGAAAACAGTCACGCAACTGTTGCTCCCCTGTATAGAGCATATTGCGGAAATTCGCCACTACAGCCGGAGCTAATAAAATGTAGGGGGTTTATCAAACTAAAATATCGAATGACATAACTTCACGACTTACCCAAGAGAAATGGGCCCATTGCCGGCACCCTATCCACCCAAGTCATTCGGTCTAGCCCAGCTGCCTCCGGACAACCGGATGGCGTGCCTCAAAAAGCGTTCAGGAGCCACGGGAACAACGTCGCCTGCTTCTCAGTGTCCAGCAAAAGGCATTCCGACGTCCGTTTTCCCCTAAACGCTGACTTCATAGCGGTACGTTTATCCTGCCCAGCAACCCAGGGCTTCAGGGTATCCTGGAACGAGATCCGCTTGGCTTTTCTCTTCCTCTTCAGCTTCTCATGCGTCATTGTTCGTCCTAAGTGACCCTGAATTGATTTCTTCTATTTCTTTTTTGCCTTGTGTTACGGCCAATCTCTCTGATTCCGTGCCTGTTTTGGTGTCCTTTGTTTTGAACCGTAGCTTTGGTGCTTTTACTGGATAATAAGTGCTACGCCAGGGGTCAGCATAGGCTGCTCCTTTTTCGTTGTTGCTGTTCGCTCGCAATACTCATAGTAAGTTTTACCGTTAAAGTGAAGGTAATAAAGTGACTGGAGAGAAACAAAAGGCTGGTTGGTTCTCGTCTATTAGGCACTGTTCAACAATATTGTCGCCACCGTCTCCCATACTGGGTGCTCTCGCTCGGCAGCACTTTAATTGAGAATTTGACATTATTGGGACAACAAAACTTTCCAAGTTTATCAAAAGTGTCAACCATCTGGTCTGAATCAGCTCTAAAAGTTAAAGGGACGGACAACCGATTTTTGTCGCGTATATGTTCTCTAGCTCATATGAAAGCCAGCGTTTTATATAGCCCGGTAACCACAACCAACTTCTAAACAAACTGGGGGAAATAATTTCGATTTGGCAGCAAACTTCCTGAAATCGGAAGGGTGGTGGTTCGTAGTGTCGAAACTTGACACTACCAATATGTGTCCCTGTCACGTGACCTGCAAACCTAGCAGCTACTGTACACTGCTGAAACGTTTAGTTACGTATTGAAAACCTTTTGACACTAATATTTGTAAAAGGTTAAATTGTATATGTATTTTTAAACATTATTTAGAAAATGTTAAAGCACGCCACCCGCCGTCGCTGGGTTGCTCTCAGTGTGGCTAACTGAGCCTCCATGACCAGAATCAACGGCAGCGTTCAGTAAACAGACCCAATGAAGGAGCTTTGACGATTCTGCCGGAGTCAGGGGTGTTTCTTCGGCCAAAATATTTGGTTTCAGATTCCAAATACGCCAACGGCAGCTTAAAAAAACGTCGCGCCCGGGCAGAATCGAACTTCCCACCTCCACCACATGGAGCCAGATTCAACCTATCGTCCATGCCAACAGATGGCGCATTCATGCAAAATAGACCTCGCCTTTTCAAACGCAGTAGTGTGTGTCAAATCAGAGATCCAAACAGGCTAGAAGTAAATCAGAGGGCCGTAGGTCGATTGGCATTAGAAGCACACAGTAAAACAACAAATGGGGCAGTGCAGAGAGACATGGGATGGGCATCCTTCGAAGTGAGAGAAGCACAGAGCAAAATATGTTTTGAAGAACGACTTAGAAATATGGATGAACAGAGATGGGCGGCCAAAGTGTTACGGTATCTTTACATGAAAAGCGTGGACACACAATGGAGGAAAAGAACCAGAAGGCTCAGGACAAAGTATATGAAACCTGGAAGTGCAGGGGAAACGACCAAGGCAGTAAAAATGAAGTGAAAGAAACAGAGACAACGACCTGGAAAAAGAGGATAGGAAGAACTATGCGCAGGCTGCGGAAATGAGCCAGAAACCATGCAACATATTGTAACAGAGTGCAAAAGTATCCGTCCAGTCTTCAGTGATGGAGCCATCCAGCTTCCGGAAGCCCTTGGCTTTAAGGTTAGCGGAAAAGGGAACTGGACAGCAGCATAGGTTAGTAAAAGGAGGTTAGAATGTTGGTGGGAAAAGAGCAGAGAACAACCTGGGAAGGTATGCGAACAATGAAGTTAGACTAGCACAAAAATTTCGTAAAAGTATTTCTTTTTATTTTGACAATTTTTTTGTATTTTTTGCGAGGTGATTGTACAGTGGCGTTGCGACTAGGCCGCTGTGCAACACCACCCCGTTACAAAGGGGAAGCCACTAAGCATCATCATCATCAGACCATGCATCAAAAAAACACATAGAGGAACAGGAAAGCCAGCGATTCAAACTTTTTCAGCTGGAAAAAGTTTTTAAATATCGTTTTTTATTTCGCATACAGCATGTTGCCGAGCTACTCTGTGTCATTGTTGCCAGCATTATTTCTGGGAAGGACACATACGGCTCGTAGATCTAAAATTTCGATTTCAAAAGTTCTAGGCGTTATCAGCAAAACCATTTTCTCGTCAAGTTGTTTTAAGAGATCCCCTTTTATTTTGTATAGAGAATATATACTCGACAAAGATCGGTTGTCTCTCCCTTTAAAAGCCCCGAAGCAAACATGAAACCAAAATGGGTGATGATGCAGTGAGTTAGCCTTCGGTTAATTAAAACTCACTGAAATCGGGTGCCATTTGTGGAGCAAGAAGGCTGCCTGCTAATATTTTGGTCCATGGAGTCAAGGCATTTTCGAACTACCTAGTCGCTGCCAGTAAAAATGCAGTTTGCCCGGAACAGCTGCTCGCCATTTACCGCACTCTCCCGGAACCGCAAGCAACTGCGTCGCTTCGGTGCGGCCGCTACGAGCGCACGCAGCGAGCGAACGCGTGTCAAATCGGCTCCGGCTGTTTTTGACGGAGCCAGCGGAATTTTTCTCGGCACCCCCACAATTTCGATACCAATGGTTCGTAAAGTCTAGCGGCACCCGAAGCACCATTCTCGTCGAGGTGGGCCACTTTTCGGGCGATCTAGCCCGGATCTTCGACTTCACCTCTGCGGAGCTCCGCTGCCTCTCCCGTGGGATAGCGATAACGCCGACTTGCCTCGCGGGGCGGGGCCCGATCCCCGATGCCGCCACCGGCGATGGCGGCCACGGCTCTTCGTGGCTACGATCCTGACTCTATGGCGTGGACCGAAACCACAGCAAGTACCACCCCCGAAAACTCTTCTATGCCTGAAAACTCCTCTGTGCCTGCCTCACCCGATATCTCGGACGGCGGGCTCCTCACGGTCGGCGCTCCGCAAGAAGCGTAGCGTTCAACACTCCCAAGCGGCCGCCACCCGGCTGCCCCGACGCCGCCGCAGCGACCACGACTTCGGTCACGTCACCGGCTACCGAGACAAAACGACAGTTGCCGGCGTCGAAACCCCCAGTCATGCCGCGCATGAATCCCGAAGATTTCAGCCTCATCCTGAAGCCGCGAGTCACCGCGAACTTGAAGGACCATTTTAAACCCGGGGAACTGGGCGTCGCACTTGCCTCTCAAGTTAGCACCCCCAGAGGAGACTGTCTCAGTGTGTCGCCCATTTGGAACAAAACATCGTCATCGTGACAACCCAAGACCTGAACGTGGCCAACGCCTTGGCGCGAGAATTCACGATGAAGACTGCAAATATTGCTCTACCCATGGCGGGGCATACGAAAATCAACGGAGAGGTCTACCAGAGCGTGATCACGGTGCACGAGAAGGAGACCTCCGAGACCCACAAATCAGTGGTCCACTGGCGGGAAGGGGAGATGGCCTTCATCCGCAAACTGGGAAAATCTGCAGTGGCCCTCATCACCTTCGTGGGCCGGAAAGTGCCACGGTACGTACATTATAACAGTGTCGTCACCGTGGTGCGCGAATACAAGAAGACCATCCCGGCGTGCTTCCGTTGCGGAACTATTGGTCATCGGGCTGCACTCTGCCCCACCCCGAACGAGAAACGCTGCGGCCATTACGGCCAAGAAGTGGGAGCCACCGCGGACGGCGGTATGGCCCCACATCAATGCAAGCCCACCTGCCTCATCTGCGGTGACAGTCACCTCACAGGATCTCAAGCCTGCACAGGAAAATTCAGGCGAATCCAGCACGTACACCCGAAATCAACCAAAACCGCCCCCCGGGCCGGCGATGAAAATAAGCGAACTCGGATATCAACCTTTTCAGCAGATTTTACGACTCTTTATAAGATTTTAAGACAATTCCTACGACCTTTGTGCATTGCTTGATATTTACAGTATTTACAGTATCTACATGGTATCCCTGATAGGGACTGCATAACACCTGGAAACAATGCTTTAGGAAACACAATTAGAAAGCATGGCCATCGGGATAAAAATTAGAATTAAAAGAGTAAGGAGGAATAGGCATGCAAAAAACGCCCTCTTCAGCTTAGGAAATGAAACGCTAGAAAAAGTAAAAGAATACAACTACCTCGGAGAGATGGTTACTGCTGACCCCACGAGAGAAAAATACGCCGCACAATAGGCGTGGGTTACAACGCACTCCGTAAGCACTCCCAAATAATTAAGAGTAAGCTACCTCGGTTACTCAAAAGAAAAATCTTCACCCTCTGCCTAGTGCCAGTTATGACATATGGAGCTGAAACTTGGCGCCTTAACAAACATCTAGAAATCAAACTTGAAATCAAACTTAGGTCCGCTTAACGGGCCATGGAACGACTAATGTTAGGAGTAACACTCAGGGACTGGAAACGACCTACCTGGATCAGAGAACAAACTAGAGTAGAAAAAATTATAGTTCAAATAAATAAAAAAAATTCCCGCGCCTTCCCGCGAGGGGAACACGAGTAAATGCAGAGCATTGGGTCCTCAGTACTGATTGAAGGCAGTGTTGCTTCCATCGCTTCTTCCGTGATGCTGGAGTAGCAAACACGAGTAAACGTGGGCACGAGCGTCAACCAAGGAAGGAAGGAGCAAGGCAGTGATTGAAACACGAGCGACCGCTAGCCACTATATTTGCAGCGCGCGCAGTAGAGGGAGAGCAGTACGGGGGGGAGAGCGCGCATTCGCAAGCAGCGCGCGCCCTTCCACGCCCCACCGCGCTGCTATCACGCACCAGTTACGCCGAGACCGCGACGGAGCGAACGAGCTGACTACGACGCATGCGCGCGCCAGCTGCTGTTGAGAGAGAGGAGGGAAGCAGGAGAGGCGCACCTGCTGCGGACGCGGAGCTGTGGACGCCGTCCGACGGAAGAACAGGCGAGGCAAAGAAATGCTCTGCATTTAAAAGAAATAGACTCTATTTGGCCTTGTAGTGTGACGAACCGCCAAACCGGAGGACACTTTCTGTAACAGAGTGGATACCACGAAATAGGTCTAGAAAAGGGCGAGCACCATTAATCCGATGGAGGGACGTAATAAGAAAATTCGTGGGTGAACTGTGGACTGGAGCAGCGCAAGACTGTAGCAGTTGGAGGTAAATTTGAGAGCCCTGCGTCCTGCAGGGTTCCTGAGTAGGCTGCTTCTTGTTCTTCTGGTTATGATCATGACGACATTTCAACTGACCCTTCGACGTTCACTCCTGCCACTCTAACTTCCTTGAAGCATGTAAGTAGGACGTCTTCCGGGGTTATGATACGTTTCGCAAAGGGGCGCAGTAGAATTACGAATCATTATCATAGGACATAGGACGGAACGGCCACGCCTGGCAGCGGTGTTTTTTTGGCCGCACAGCCAGCAGTGCCGCGGCCTCAGCGGCTTTGCAACGTACTGAACACGACTTGTTGGAATGCGATTTCAGCTACCACAGTAAAGACTAAACCCAAAATTTCTCGAATTGTCTGTCGATACTAACTTTGGTGGTCGTATTATGCAATTCCCGCCAAAAATGTGATAAACAAAAATAAAAAAGCCCGTGTGTTCGGGATTTTGGTGCACGTTAACGATCCTAAGTCAAAAATAATAATCCGGAGCCCTCTATTTGGGCGCGCTTCATCTTCTGCGTAGCGTCGGCACGTTAACCCTCATAATCAATCAATCAATCAATAGAAATGTGATGATATTAAACTCACAAAAATGCATTATGTCTAAGGGACGTCGGCCGGGAATGAAAAGAAAAATCCCAGGGCATCTCCACTAACGTGGAGATGCCCTTTGGAAGTGCGAAGAATACGGCGTGTAAGTGTATTCTTCGCGCCTTGACGTTTTTTGTTTGTTTTTTTTGCCAACAGAGATGAAACTGTTGGGGGGTAGAGGTATACAGCGTTGCGGTAAAAGGCTTGTGTCGTTGAAAGACAAAGCTCTCTAGCGCGAGGCGTAAACGAGTATCCCGGTGTTGTTTTAGAACGCGTTGCGTTCTAGCACGAGGCGTACACGTGCTTGCCGGTGTTTTTTTAATACGCGTGGCTGCATGATATGAACGAAGGTTACGAGTACGACGACGGACGACAGGAGACGCCAAGAGACACAGCACCTAAAGGGGCTTCGCCCCTAAAACGTATAAGGCTGAAAAACGTATTATGCCAAATCCTGTCAACAAGATTCCACTGTATGCGTAAGTAGACCTGATGTTTATGTGGATTAGAAGTGTGGACAGTTGTGCTGCATGCAGAGCGCCGAGTACTACGGTTCCTCAAGCATGAAAACATTTACGTTTACGGAACGCCTCGTGGGATCTTTCACGATACATTGTACTTATCTTTCTGTATTGTACATATAATTAAGAGTTATACAAGGCATGTTACTTTTACATATATACAGGTGATATGTGAAAAAATAACCTCCTTGTCCAGAAGTTCCACTTATGGTTAGCGATCGAGGGAACCTACTTAAAACCTTTGGAGCGGCGGTGTTTTCTGTTTGATTGTTTTGAATTTCCTTAAATGACGTATTTAGTCAAGCCTGGTGTTTGTGCTACATTCGTGCACTATAAGCAAACTCTTCGTTGGTTCACTTTCCTATGAGGCATGACTTCCATCTTCTCATTCGCACCTAATGTAATTTCGACGACATTTCCTGAACGTTCTTAGACATTAGCGCGATTTTATCCGTACTTCGGTGGGTTTGGGAGCGAACACTTTTTGTACCGAATGATGGTGTTCCCTTTCCGTCGTTTTCAACGTTCCCCTTGCTACCCGAGTGAAGGCTAGCTGCGGTAAACGAATGTTCACAGCTGTTCAGACCCTCAGCACCCTTCAGCACCTTTTGTGATGGTGCACGAGAGATCCCTGTCCAAAAATGACCATTAGTGAGCAGTGGGAGGAGGCGTGGCAGGAGGCTCAAGCTTCATTGGTCACCCGGGCGGCCGTGGTCGCCGCCAAAATGGCGGCCACCATCGTGAACTGACTTTGCTCCTAAATAAATGTGTTTCTTCTACTTAAACTCTGATTGTTTAGCGTGTTTATGCCGCCATCACACGATCCGCGAAAGGAGTCCGAACTTACACTCACGCTCAGCCTTCACTGCGCATGATAGCACGATGCAAATGACGCTTGCTTTCCCTGCGCATGATAGCGCGATGACAGCAGAGAGGAGATCTGCAGTGCGCACGTGAGCCCGTCGGTACCACCCCGCCTGACATACACGAGATGCAGGCTAGAGGAGGCCTGCAACTAGGCTACCGTGCGTACCCCATTCCCCTCTTCCGCCACCGTGCGTACCGATTCCCCTCTTGCCCCCATCGTACCGAAAGAGTCCACTTAGCAGCCAGCGCACGCGCGCAGCGCTTCCCTCGCCGCGCATGATAGCGCGATGACGAGCAGAGAGGAGATCGCAGTGCCCCGTGAGCCCGTCGGTACCGCCCCGCACTGATCCGCGAAAGGAGTACACCAGATACCACAGGCTAGAGGAAGCAGCAACGCACGCTCGCCTTCCCTGCCAGCATGACCGTGCGTACCCCATTCCCTCTTCCGCCCCCAGCGCGATGCGAGAAGAGAGAGATCCGCGAAAGGAGTCCGAAGTGCGCCTAGCGTGAGCCCCGGTACCGCCCCGCCTGACATACACGAGAGCACCGCGCTCGCCTTCCCTGCTAGAGGAGGCATGATAGCAACTAGGCTACCGATGGAAAACGTACCCCATTCCCCGATTGCTTTCCGCCCCCTGCACTATCCGCGAAAGGATGATACACCAGCCAGCACGCGCCTTCGCGCGATGCGCTGCGCGCTTGCTTTCTGACAGCAAGAGGAGATCTGCAGTGCGGCAACGTGAGCCCGTCGGACCGCCCCGCCTGATACACGAGATGCAGGCTAGAGGAAGTGCAACTAAGGCCCGTGTACCCCATTCCCCTCTTCCGCCCCCCGCACAATCCGCGAAAGGATCCGAACTTCCAGCCAGCAGCACGCGCGCCGCCTTCCCCATGATAGCCTGCAAACGACGCCTGCTTTCCCTGCGCATGCTAGCGCGACACAGAGAGAGATGCAGGCTAGCCCGTCGGACCGCCCCGCCTGGAGGCCTAGAGGAAGCCGCAACTATTCCCCTCTTCCGCCCCAGGCTACCGTAGCAGCCAGCAGCACGCGCGTACCCCATTCCCCTCTTCCGCCCAGAGAGGAGATCCATCGCACGATCCGCGAAAGGAGTAGAGGAGCCGCAACTAAACTTACCCGATTCCCTCTTTTCCGCCCCCAGCCATCCGCAGTCCGAACTTACCACGTACGCTCGCCTTCCCTGCGCATGATAGCGCGATGCGAGCAGAGAGGAGATCTGCAGTGCGCACGTGAGCCCGTCGGTACCCCCCGCCTGACATACACGAGATGCAGGCTAGAGGAGGCCTGCAACTAAGGCTACCGTGCGTACCCGATTCCCCTCTTCCGCCCCCATCGCACGATCCGCGAAAGGAGTCCGAACTTAGCAGCCAGCAGCACGCGCGCTCGCCTTCCCTGCGCATGATAGCGCGATGCGAGCAGAGAGGAGATCTGCAGTGCGCACGTGAGCCCGTCGGTACCGCCCCGCCTGACATACACGAGATGCAGGCTAGAGGAGGCCTGCAACTAAGGCTACCGTGCGTACCCCATTCCCCTCTTCCGCCCCCATCGCACTATCCGCGAAAGGAGTCCGAACTTACCAGCCAGCAGCACGCGCGCGCGTCGCCTTCCCTGCGCATGATAGCGCGATGCGAGCAGAGAGGAGATCTGCAGTGCGCCCGTGAGCCCGTCGGTACCGCCCCGCCTGACATACACGAGATGCAGGCTAGAGGAGGCCTGCAACTAAGGCCACCGTGCGTACCCCATTCCCCTCTTCCGCCCCCATCGCACGATCCGCGAAAGGAGTCCGAACTTACCAGCCAGCAGCACGTACGCTCGCCTTCCCTGCGCATGATAGCGCGATGGAAACGACGCTGCTTTCCCTGCGCATGATAGCGCGATGACAGCAGAGAGGAGATCTGCAGTGCGCACGTGAGCCCGTCGGTACCGCCCCGCCTGACATACACGAGATGCAGGCTAGAGGAAGCCTGCAACTAAGGCTACCGTGCGTACCCCATTCCCCTCTTCCGCCGCCCCCATCGCACTATCCGCGAAAGGAGTCCGAACTTCGCCAGCCAGCCAGCAGCAGCTTGCCTTCCCTGCGCATGAAGCGCGATGGCGACGCCTGCTTTCCCTGCGCATGATAGCGCGATGACAGCAGAGAGGAGATCTGCAGTGCGCCCGTGAGCCCGTCGGTACCGCCCCGCCTGACATACACGAGATGCAGGCTAGAGGAGGCCTGCAACTAAGGCTACCGTGCGTACCCCATTCCCCTCTTCCGCCCCCATCGCACGATCCGCGAAAGGAGTCCGAACTTACCAGCAGCAGCAGCACGCTCGCCTTCCCGAGCATGATAGCGCGATGCGACGCTCCTTCCCTGCGCATGATAGCGCGATGCAGCAGAGAGGAGATCTGCAGTGCGCACGTGAGCCCGTCGGTACCGCCCCGCCTGACATACACGAGATGCAGGCTAGAGGAGGCCTGCAACTAAGGCCACCGTGCGTACCCGATTCCCCTCTTCCGCCCCCATCGCACGATCCGCGAAAGGAGTCCGAACTTAGCAGCCAGCAGCACGCGCGCTCGCCTTCCCTGCGCATGATAGCGCGATGACAGCAGAGAGGAGATCTGCAGTGCGCACGTGAGCCCGTCGGTACCGCCCCGCCTGACATACACGAGATGCAGGCTAGAGGAAGCCTGCAACTAAGGCCACCGTGCGTACCCGATTCCCCTCTTCCGCCCCCATCGCACGATCCGCGAAAGGAGTCCGAACTTAGCAGCCAGCAGCACGCGCGCTCGCCTTCCCTGCGCATGATAGCGCGATGACAGCAGAGAGGAGATCTGCAGTGCGCCCGTGAGCCCGTCGGTACCGCCCCGCCTGACATACACGAGATGCAGGCTAGAGGAGGCCTGCAACTAAGGCTACCGTGCGTACCCCATTCCCCTCTTCCGCCCCCATCGCACTATCCGCGAAAGGAGTCCGAACAATCCGACCAGCTGCAGGAGCGGAGCTGATGCACACCTAATATCGTGGCCCGTTAGGAATAATTCAGTATACACACAATTTTCGCTCCTTATAGGGTTTATAAGGACGTTGTGGTTGAGTGACACAAGACAATATCTGTAAGTATTCTCTGAAGCATTTAAAAGTCCCTGGTTAGCATATTTTTTGCCCCATCGACTCAACGATCCGTGGCTGAGTAATTTCATGAAAAAACTGCCGTGTGGTACAAATACTGGATAAACAGTACCAACATGAAAGATATGTAAAATAACATATTGTCATGGTACTGCTCGATACAGGGTTGATTAGCTTGTATGTAATTTTCACTTGGTGGGAATAGCTCGGGCTTTCTTCGAAACACCACATCACGAGCTTTTGAGCTGGGACACGCCAGAGGAAACGCTGATTTGTTCACAATGATTTGTTCACAAAGACTGTTCATTGGAGCCTTGCTATCAATGCATATCTGGCGTCCTATGACGAATCCTCGAACACGTGCGCGCTTCGCATATACAGGGCATGCCGGAACTCTGCTTCAAGGTGTGGGGCATATCGCAAAAGGCATCGCTAACGAAGCTTTGAACTTGTTTTTACAAAGCCCGCAACGTTCAGTGCCGTTATTGTTCAATACCGGCGCTTCAAGCAAGTCAACAGCTTTTATGTAGCACACAACTTCAGACTCCGGTCGAGTACAGCTGCTAGATCATCCTGTGCAAATGTATTTGTCCAGTCACAGGAATCACCAGCTTGCGGTGACCTTGCATGACTCCTGCATGAATATAGAAGTAGAGGCACCGACCTCGTAATGACTTTTTGTGATGGGTTTGATAGGCCCAACTGCCATCTTTATCAGCCTGTCCCCGACCACTGCACGGCAAAGGCATCTCCCATAGATCTCCAATTATCCTGGTCCTCTACTAATTGCGACCAATTTCTCCCAACAAACTTCTGGTTCTTATCTTCCCATCTTACTTTCTTGCGCCCCCCTCCATGCTTGCCTGCTCTAGAGATCCACTCAGTCACCGTTAATGACCGACTTTTATCTTTCCGTCGCATTGCATGCCCTGCCCACGCCCATTTCTTCTTCTTGACTTCTACTAATACGTCCTTAACATGCGCTTGTTCCCTGACCTACTTCGCTATTTTCTTGTCTGTCACGTTTCACCTATCATATTCTGTTACATTGGTTGCTGAGTCGTCCTCAATTTAGGTTGACTAGTGAGCCTCCAAGTTTGTTCCCCATAGGTTACCACCGGTAAGCTGCAGATGTTGCACACTTTCCTCTTCAGGGACAATGGTAGGCTACCCGCCGCGGTGGCTGAGTGGCTAAAGCGTTGCGCTGCTAAGCACGAGGTGGCGGGTTCGATTCCCCGCCACGGCGGCCGCTTTTCTGATGGAGGCGAAAAGCAAAAAACGCCCGTGTGTACGAGATTTCGGCGCATGTTAAAGATCCCTAGGTGGTCAAAATTAATCCGGAGCCCTCCACTACGGCGCTCCTCATCGCCTGCGTTGCGTCGGCGCTTTAAACCATACAATAAATCAATAATGGTAGGCTGTCGTTCATTATCTTAGAATGCCTGCCTAATAAACTCCACCCCATTGTTATCCTTTTAATTATTTCTGCCTCATTGTTGAGATCCGAAGTCACTTCTTTGCCCAAGTAGATATATTCGCTTAACACTTCCGCTTCCTCGCCACCTATCTCAAACTCAAACCGCTGCGCTCGCCTGAGGTTGTTCAGCATTCTTTAGTTTTCTGCATAACAATTTTCAGGCCCACTATTCTACTCTGCTGGTCCAGTGTGGTAATCATGCTTTGCAGTTCGTCCCCCAAATTACTTAGCAAGGGAATCATCAGCAGCAGCAAATCTGAGGTTACTGAGGCATTCTCCATAACCCCTACACCACCTGTTCCCAATCCAATGTTCTGAATACCACTTTTAAACATGCTGTTAATACATTGTACAGATTGGGTCTCCATGTCTGACTCCTTGTCCGATGTTTCACTCCTTGTCCGACTCCTTGTCCAATTCTCTACATTTATGGTAGTATAATAATTACAAGGAGAACTTTCGCGAAATCTGCATTTTTGTGGAAATGAAGGGCGTTACACGGTTCGCCATTTTTCGTGATTTTTTGGTACTTCACCTGACTTTTTAAAAATATCGCGCGATCAGTTATCTCCATTTATGCTAATATAACGATTACAGGTCAAGCTTCGGCGATATCTGCATATTGCTGAAATGCAGGGCGTTACACAGCTCTGGCGGTAGGGGTACTCGGCTACAAATGCTACACACTAAAACCAAACATCACCTTTCCGTAGCTTTTTGTTATAGCTACGATATTATACCCTACTAGTATTGTAAGGGAATTTTAAAAAAATATGTCTGCTAAACACACCCGCTTAAATTTGTACAAATAGTGCAGTGTATAATTAGTTTTGCAGTGATTTACCTTTTATTTCCACGTAAAAAATGAAAGAATATAATATCCTTATTTTGTAACCTACAGATTAGTAACATAAGCTTATCAAAATAGAAAACAATTGAACGCCGGGTCTCGGTTTGCTAGTCGTTATTATAACCAACAAAAACGTCAACCGCAATTTTACACATTGGTGTTCGAATGCCGAAGCGAATATTTAAAGCTTAGAAAGCAACAGTTCTTGCTCACCTGACCAAACACCAGTATGACAATGCCAAAAATCTGCTAAATCAATGAGAAGTACACAAAATATAAACGGTTTGCAGAAACGTCGACACACTAGTCAAGAGTAATTTCCTGTTTCATGAAGAGCGTCGTCTTTGGGCAGATCTAACTGATGTATCTTGGAGCTATGGTATCATTTAATCTGGTAACTGGGGGATATGGCGTTCTAAATTTTCACGAGCAAAGGTTTCGTTAACCCTAAATGCCCTTTTATAGTAAAAGACGTGTACTTCATGCGAAACGTGTAAACATTACAAAAGAAACAGTAACCAGTACACCATCGTAAGCCAGGAGATAAGACAAATCTTTTTTTTAAGTTTTTTCGTTCAAATGTATTTACTCGAATGATTTTCCCACTCTGGCAATGCGAACCTGAATAAGTAATAAATAGGTTATGAGCAATTCGCAGCCACGTACAGAGGTCTGACTGTACCAGCGTAGGAGCATCGCCGATTATCAGGCGATGTCGATCGTTTTGACAGATAGGGCTGTGCACGGAAGTGTTTCCATAACTGGCGTACTTCCTCTGGAGTTGGCTTATCGAAGAGGCAGTCGCAAAGAAACCAGTGATAGTGCGAAGAAATCCATACTGGTTGGCCACGCCTGCACTGGGCGCGAATCTCAAGACTGGGTGCGAGCGGACAGATGGCGCACCGGTCACCTATGGCCCACACTACCCTGGTCCGTGAACTTACGCTTGTGGGTGCACATAAACAAAAGCTTTGGTTTTGTCTCGGCATCTCGTTTGTGCATCCTCGAATCACCTGTACTGAGCGAGAAGATAATATATAGTTCCTTATCTTATAGCTTGCGCACTCATGTTAGCCTTTTTTTTCGTTGGAGCACATGTTTTTAGCAACCCCACTTTCACGGCAGCTATCGGTCCCCGGACCTTGCGCAATCCAGGGATGGTTGAGCCGCAGCGTCGCAGTGCTTCCAGCAATGTTGGTGGCAGGTAACTAAAAAGAATAGAGTAGTGATAATAATTTTTCATTGCTATCCCCCAAACCCTGTCTAATGAAAGAAAGATTTAGACATTTTAGACATACCAGCGTTTCTAGTCAAACAAGCACCCTCCATGTTACCAGGCTTGGTGTTCCAGATACCGACATTTTTGCCACTTGGCCGAACGCCAGCTGCCCTGGAGCTTTTTATCAGACACAGTGATCTCAGAATAACCAGGGCTAGTGCATATATATCAAAGAACAAACCAGATGCCTCCAGTTCTCGAGTCTCTCTTTGTCTATTTTAAGGTACTTAAGAATTCCGGAGCTATGATTCATTCGTTTCGGCCGCTGGCGGACACACTTACATAGCTTATAGATAGGAATATTCCAGCATAGTATATAGAGATAGACGTAGAGAGAGTAGACATTAAGATATAATACATAGATATATATATATTATATAGACGAGATACTATATATTCTATAGAGAAGAAGAATATAGTTATATATAAGAGATACTATATATATAGTATATATGATATATATATACAATATATAATATATATACTATTAGATATAGCTATATAATAGATATATATATATATATATATATTATATATATATATATTTGTTATACCATATATATATATAATGTATTTTATATATATAATATATATTGTTTGTATGATATATCTACCCTATATAGATGGATATATAATTGTATAGTATATATACTATATGTGTGTTATTACGTATGTTTATGATATATTTATTTATTTATTTATTTAAATAATTGTTTGTTGCATGCATATCCAATTACTGCCACACCCACACGCATGGACGGGAGTAGCGTTCGCAGAGACTGCTCGACTAAATACTGGCATGGCAAAACAGAGTTTGGTCACATGTCCGCGCTCCACTGACGTTTTGATATTTGAACACAAGCTTCAAACGCTTGAGAAGCCCGAAAGACCCCAGCGTCATTTTTACCCTGACGCTGGGGTCTTTTAATGTTTTGTTCTCATCAAACTCATTGCGTTGGCTCAGCATTTCGCTTCGTGTAGTACCTTAACATACGGACTGCCCCAGGGATCCATGCTTGGGTCTTTGTTATTCATACTTTGGGCTAGTTACATGCCTACTAATGTTCATTGAAAGCAATGGGATTTGCTTCTGCCTGAGCCTGCTGCATCAAATTTACAATTATCAAGGAGAGAAGTCACCACAGGTAACTTAACATAGTTCCAGGGTGGTGCTCTGAAAGTCAGACTACAATACCCATAAAAGTCATCATACATAATATAAGCACGCAGAAAATATGAACTCTTTTGCTACACGTGAAGGTGCGCAGCTCTGATAATAGTACAGATACAGCCAGCTACTTTTTAGAAATATCGCAGGGCATCGCAGGGTCAGCGACTTAACGTGGTGGAAAATAAATAAATGAGCCAGAGCGTTCCCACGTCCAGAACGATCACACCACTAAAAGCATCTTCTGCTAAGCTGCTTCCAAAGGCACGCCAGATGCATTGTACACATATTAAAATTTCTGGATGTTTTCCTGGGCTCCCTATACTCGAAGCACGAGGGTGCAAAGACGATTGGAGTAGTTCAAAGTTTTGTAGCGTAAGCTACACTGGCCGAGGTTGAGCAGTTTCGCGTGGACCGTGAAGGGCCGTGCTGCGCAAGCGCGAGGAGCATTGCATTGGATTGAATTGGGTTGGATTGGATTGAATTGGATTGGATTCATGGATTGATTATTGGATTGGATTGGAAATCCAATCTGCATGGAGTACGGGTGTGCAGAGAATTGGGTCTGCACATTCGCCGGTCTGCGCATTCCAGAGGAGTGACGTCATAGCCGCGGCAGACGCACTGGCGCTGGCGGGTGCCCAGCTGTGCGCCACCGTTGCGTAGTAGCCAAGTCTAACGCTGCGCCGGACCCGATTCATAGCCGTTTCGCGTGGCTCCTGGAGAGCCGTGCTGCGCATGCGCGAGGAGCAGTGACTGGACTGGACTGGACTGGACTGGCGGATGAATTGGATTGGATTGTGAAATCGTTTTAGCAGCATTGAGCATGATAATCAGCTAATCCCAGACAAGCGGAAAATTTAAGAATAAGCAGTTGAACCTCAGCTCACGCGACGTATAATCTGGCATAGCCGAGCTAAGCCACTGCAATTTCTTACATAAATGTAACAAAAATAAATATTTAGCAGTGAATACCATATTTACGGACGCTCCAATGCCGCATTTACGGCCGAGACGTACAGTCACGGCCACTGTTAGCTGTAACACGCCAGCGCGTAGCCGTGCTCTGCTGCGGAAATGACTGGCACCGCGGGAATCTTACGGCACATGCGTGATGAATGCCAGAGGCAGAGATAGTTGCGCGTCGTCTGCTCTCAACCTTCACTGCGAGCGTAAAAGAAGCACAAGCAGTTTAGCCATGGTGCCTCACCAAACTGAGTAATCAAAGTACGCTAATCAGCACACAGGTTATTGTCATGGGACACATATAGGTGGGCAGTGTCCCATACTGCCTGGGATCGGGCAAGAGACGACGAAGACGAAGAAATGGTTGTGTCCTGGGGCGCGCCATCTTATGGCCGCCGTGTACAGCCGCGGCAACTGGCTCCAGAGATTATTCAACAATGGTATTATCCACAGCACCGCCCCCCCCCCCCCCCCGATGTCCCTACTGCCACACACTCCTTGCAGCCGATCTCCACCACCTCATCTGGCACTGCCCCAAGTTTTCTCGCGTTCGTACATTCACTCCCACTGACCACGACACCTCAACTTGCATCGACCCAACATCCCTCTCACAGGACACACACTTCCAAATCATTATTTATGCCACAAAAAGCGACCTAGTACGAAAAATTTAGCAGTGGTCTGCATGACTTCTGAAGAGATCCCTTGAAGACGACGTCATAAGGACTGTACTCCTCCCTCCCCATTCTTTTCCTCTCTCCCCCCCTGGCCTTCCTTTCTAATAAAAGTTAACCACAACAACAGGGAACACGGAGCGGCTGGTCACACTGCGCGGAGCGCACGACGGGCGCCACAGGAAGTATTGCGGCGCACCCGCAATCAGGCCAGCGGCGGAGTTAGCTGAGCGTCGTCTGCTACGGCTCCTCCCAACTCGGCGCGAGTGGCGAAACCTAGATTGCACGCGCGCTTTGGGCTACACAAAGCAGCCAATTGGCACAGACCCAATTGGCACAAGGAGCCAATTGGCACGGAGTAAAGGAAAACTGCGAAGAACATATGTGGGTTAAGGGCACGATAACGGGAAGAGCAACGCTGTTGGGAGTCGCCTATCTGTAGTCAGGGGATTACAGGGAGGTTAGAGAAAAGAATGAAAAACTGGTAGGATGCATTAGGCGGTACATCGATCAGTTAAGAGAATCGGGAGAAGTGATTCTAGTGGGAGACATGAATGCCCAAATTGAGTACCTGGACGGATACACAGACAACAACGGCAAACTCGTACTAGATATGTGTGAAGAACATAATCTCATTGTAGTAAACAGAGAGAATAAATGTGCGGGACAAATTACTTGGGAACGAGGGGAAAGCAGTCCAGTAGACTACAGCCTCCTTTCAGAAGGAGTGTATGAAAGGTTGACTCTAATGGAAATAGATGAAATAGGTGCCCACAGGTTAGGAAGTGACCATAAACGGATAACATTGACTTTTGGAAAAATGGGAGGTCAAAACCAGAAAACGGTGGCACACGACTTGAAATTAAACGATCAGCAAATGGCTAATATGCCAAAAGCCTGGAGACGGAAATCGAGAGACAACCTACGAAAGATTGGGAAATACAGCGAATTGATTGTTTCATTCAAGAAAGATAAGGAACGCGAAAGAACGCAACTACTGGAAAGGAAAAAAAGAAACCCTAGAAGCTGGTGGAACAAGAAATCAAGGAAGCTATAACACAAAGGCAGCAAGCACTCGAGAGAGCACAGGGAGGCCAAGCGAGAGGGAATGCAAACAGAGGAAATAACTTTGAAGTGGAATTGGTACCGCCTTAAGAAGCTGGAAGTACAAAAACTTGTACAGCAAAAACTTAAACGAGAAAGGAGCGATGGGTCTCGAATATACAAGCAAAAAAATAATGGCGGGCCCGAGAAAGTTTTGGAATCATGTAAAGGAACTAAGGAAAAAGACCGAAGAAGTACAACGTCATGTCATAAACGGCGAAGGCCAGGTACTAAAAGGGGAAGAAGCGGTATTTCACATACGCTCAATGATACAGAGAAGTTCAGAAGAAAGGAGAGAGCGCTACAGCATTCAGAGAGTGAGGCAAGCGAAGTGCGTACAGATAGAGAGCTAAAGTTGTAGAATCTAAACTGGAAAAAGCCGAAGAAAATGTTCCAGCTAATACGGCAACAGGACGGATGAAATTCCTATACGGCTGGTCAACCTACTGGGTCCAAAAAGCAAGGCACAACTAATTCGAGCAATCGAAAAAGTGATAAAAACTAAGCAAGTACCGGACAATTGGCGTAAGAGCAGGATGCAGATGATATATAAAGGTAAAGCAGACAGGGCCAATTCGTGATGCCAATCGTAAGGCCTATTACAGTTACTTAAGTGGCATACAGGCTGGCAATGCAAGCCATAAAAGCGGAACTACAGGCGTGGATAGAGGGGAACAGCATACTGGGAGAACTACAAAATGGTTTCAGACGAGACAGACGCTTAGAGGACAATTTATTTGTCCTAACCCAATGCATAGAGGTGTCAATGGCTCAGGAGCGACCACATGGATAGCATTTCTCGATATAAAGGGAGCCTACGACAACGTAGATAGAGAACTTCTATGGAGCATACTTGAGCGGAGGGATTAGGCCAGGACTTTATACAGCTGTTGCAGGGAATTTACAATGAGAGCGAGGTGCAAATTACCTGGGAGGACCAAAAGTGCACGGAACCGGTAGTCACAAATAGAGGTTTAAAGCAGGGTTGTCCTCTGTCGCCATTGCTGTTCATGCTGTACATGGCTAGGATAGAAAGAAAGCTTGAAGGCAGTAAAATAGGTTTCAATCTATGTTATAGCCGCAAAGGACAGGAAGTGGAACAACATATCCCGGACTGATATATGCAGATGACATAGTACTTCTAGCCGATAGCAAACAGTGTCTGCAACTGCTCACAGATATCTGCGGGGCAGAAGCCACTGAACTGGGGTAAGAGTTTAGCACAGCAAATTCGGGAGTTCTAGTTTTTAATGACAACGCCCG